>JAPYZA010003950.1:0-14238 GCA_030522685.1 Eupelmus azureus | reverse complement strand
CTGCATCAGATTAAACAATATGGACTCTGACAGCACCAAATATATTCCACTCATTTCGTCTGAATATTACAAAACCTCGGCTGTGGCTCTCTCACGTTTCACTTCGTATAAGTAGAAAAGTTGGACTAAACTCCGTAAAATATTCAGGTTACTGTTACAGTCTAGACCGTCACATAAATATATAGGATTCCTTGCCCCGCTAAAATTATCTCCTTCGTTATCCTAAGTATTTTCTCTCGTAAGTTTCTCTCACGGCTACAAAAAAGATACTGTTTATAAAAAGCAAACAGACCCACCATTATCCTGTCTCTGAAGAATACCTTCATTGCAACTACAAAAAAAAGAAAAACAAAAAAATCGATCTCTCCCTCATGCGAAAGAAAACCTCAAGAAGACCACGAAATCGCATTGACGAGAGTATCTACTTTCTTACTGCGCGCTCGCAAGACAGCTTAATCTCAACCCGCTCGTCGTGTAATTGCACACCGAGATAAACCGCCTCTAGCTCGATTGCTCGATCACGTTTTGTTGATTCTAGGGAGAAAGACAAACCGCAAAAACGCGGGGGCATCGCGTGCGCGCCTCGTGAATTTTAAAGGGGTGGTAGTAGCTCGAGCATGACCGAGTTATCATTAACGGTCGGTCAACTGTTTTATTTTGCCATTGCGCTGTTGTGATATTCTATTGTGCAGGCGCGCAGCTAGATGCCGGTGAACATGAGCGATAAGCTGGAATTTACGATGCGACCTTAGCCGGCGTTGTAACCTCCCGTAGTGAGTAAATATTAAACGTTCGAATGTGGGAGGGCTTCCTGCGTGGTTTTACCCTGTTTTTTTGTAGGGTTCGGTTGGTGAGGAGTTACGTATGGATGTGGTACTGACATCGACGGCTAAGGTGACCCATTGAATTCTTGAAGAAGGTCGGGTACGGTGATTGTTATTTATTTATTTGTTTTTGCTCGGAATTAACTGGAGCGTTACAGTATTTTTTCGTATTATTTCGTGAAATGGTTATATTTTATCTTTGTAAATTACTCTTAAAAATAGTTTTTATCGATATTCATGTTAAGACAGAGAACAAAGTTTGTCTTACTGCTGTGTCTATTTCCACTCAAGAACAAAATTTACATCTTTATTGAACATTATCATAAAATATGACCTGCATATTCTATTTTTACATCGCATGATAAGAAATTCACTTGTACATCTTCAGAAGTAATAAAAAATCAAGTGCCGAGGTAGTTAATTTAAGCACGATATTAAGTTAGATGATAATAATGTTCATGACCGAACTCTGTTAATTTGTTGCTTTCTTATATATTTGCTATTTCATTAAGCACGATAAAAGCTCTGAGTAATTTGTTTTTAACGCCTGCTGTGTTAAAAGTTCAGTTATTCTTTCAGCGGCAACAGCAGCTATAATTGAAATGAGGAATTTTTTGCATTTGTTTTATTCCTTGCCAGTTTCATGAATATTCAATGACGTTCTGGCATTTTCTTAGCCAAGTTTATTCATGATAAAAATAAAATCACTGCAAGACAATATATGTGCATTAACATACGACATTATTATTTTGAGTAGATATTTTGATTTAAACAGCGTTTCATTTCACGTTCATAAAATAATAAATTCAATAATTTAGATAAAAATGAAAAATATCCTTGTATGTGTTTGTATCTTTTGCAAAGTTAGTTAACTTAAAAAACCATATTAATTTCGTATACTACCATTAAAACAATTTTGTTTTAAATTGTTAAACACAATAAAAGTTAACAGAAATCGATAGAACTTCCCCTTCAACAATGTCAAATTCAATAAAGCTATTCACGTACTAAGCAAACCAAACCAACAAAAATTCGCTAACTCCCCAAATTCCTCCCACGAAACTATATTCAAAGCAAGCAGGACGTTGACGACACGGCCACGGGACTATGTGTCGTTTTAGCCAACTCGTCTACGTCTACGATCACCCCTGAACTTTATACGAGCTCGTACAGACTCCGCGTTTACTCAACAAACACGCGCGGAATGTCGTCAAGTCGGAAGCTCGCTTAATTGCACGACGCGCATTTTCAGCTACTCAAAATTGATTCCAGCGAGGAAGTTAACAAGCGTCTGGTCAGTATCATCGAACTATTCTCGCTTAACTTGACTATTTGGACTAGGTGGATGTAGGAACACGCTATGGGAGTTGTTCGTCATGCGGCTACAGCACGAATTATCCGCAGATCTGCGGTTTATCGTTACCATGCCAGTTAATCCAGGGTAGCAGTGTGGAGTGACGTTGATAACGATTGGGCTTATTATTCATCATGATTGACTTTGTTGATGAAATTAGACTTGAGGATTTACGAGTTTAAATTTTATTAGAATAACAAAAATGGATGATTCAGTTGCCGAATTTTGAGTAATGATTTTTTCTCAAATAATTTTAAGTTTTATTTGTCGTATGACAAATTATACGAAAACAGAATATTACTTTCAGAATGATATAAAAAGCTTTTATGTGTTTTTACTACAAGATATATTTTCAGTATCTATACAAAAGAGTTAAAAATCGTGTAAAATGTATACATGTATTAAAAGCATTTTAATTACAAAATTCACTTAGTGTGCAGCACGTATCATTATGCTCATAAATCAAATGCTTGCCTTCAATTTAAGAGGCAAAGAACTGACGGGAAATCCGATGAAATTAGAGCATGTAATGAGCGCATGTTGGTTATCTAAATTAATTTTTAGTATTTTAAAGCCTTTGAAAAACAAAATGAGAATTTCTTTTAAAAATTATAAAAAATAAATATAAATAAAAGTCTGAGAAGCAACTATTTGCCATACCATTTTTGTAATAAACTTTATAGTATTAAATTTTAAGTTGAATTCATTTTGTAGAAAATTGCTTGGCAAGTCAACTGTAAAATGCCTGATAATGAAAGTAATATATCGATGCATATAATATGAAAATTTCAATAATTATGAGAAGAATAAATTTAAAAAAAAATTTATTTAAAAAAAAACTTTTAAAATAAATTTAAAACAATTAGATATTCAAAGTTATAGAATTGTCTTTAAAACAATCTTAATTTATATTATTCAGCCACTTTTGAGTAGATTGATTTCTAGAATGCATCAAGAAACTGGCAGCACTTAAACTTTTGTCACAAGGTTTCTGGTGAATATTTAAAATATCTATCAATTACCTTTATATTAAAATTGTAAATGGTGTATTATGCTCTCAGCGTTATTCGCTTATCGGATTACGAGTTTCATGGATGCCTCATTGACGAGAGAAGCGGGCACATAAAGTTTCGATTTTATAACCCATTAAATTCCTCTTGCCGCATTCACTATTCTTTTAATAAAATTTATTGTTTTCGAATTTTTTTCTTTTAAAGTATAATAAGATTTGTAAGTTAGTCTAGAAAATTGGATAAAATCTATCGAAACATTAAAATATACATAACTTAAATCATTTTCTAAATTCAAATTTATTTTATTTATTTTCTTCTTAGATTTTAAATCTAAAATTCGAACTCCAATACATAATTAATTATTTTTGAATAATTAATACTTAGCGCCATTGTACTTTACGCTCATGTGTTACAGTATCTTAGTATGAAAGGATTTTAAAACTAAATAAGAAACTTTAGATCATAAAATAAGACACGTAGTAAAAAAAGTAAAACAATATAAAAACTTTTTAAATATAAACAGAAATAAAATATCGCTTTCAGAAACAGGCTGCTACCTCAAGCTTAAATCTTGTCATGAAAATAAAGTATGTATGAGATTTATGATGAAAAAAATTACATTTTTCGCTTCATTTGAATTATGTGACAAATTGCAATGTCCGTTCAATAGAATGAGTAAAACGAAGGAAAAATATGTCAGTACTGTCAGAAGGTAAAATATGTATAATAGGTTTTATCAGATTAATAAAGTTTATTTGCAAAGTAAATAAAAAAATTATTAGCCATTATTCGTTTTTTTCCTGTACAGGTAATAAACAAACAATCACCGTCAATGAGAAAAACTATATCCAGGTTACGGACATATAATTTCAAGATAGTATGTATTTTCAAAAGAACATTTCATGAAAATTTTAATAAATAAATTTATCTAGTAAATCTTTAAAAAAATGTTCTTTTTATTTTTACACTTTTTATTTACACTTTTAATTCTACTTTATAATAGGAGAGTTAGATCGCACGTCTTACAAGAACCGACCTTTATCTACTTGAGTGCTTATGCATCAAGTAATCTTGCTGAAACTATCTAACTTAATGTATATACACTTTAACGCTTTTTTTAGCTAAGTCAATATTGTTTTTGTATAATCGTTTTTCTTAACAATGAAATAACTAAATATTTTTATTAATTAAAATTCTTTTAAATTAATAGAATAAATATTGGTCATAGTTAAACTTAACTACCAATTATGTAGCCAAACGCAATATTATCGCGGTTATGTCAGTTATTATCAGTTTCTATTGAGAACAACTTAATTAAAATTTATATTCAGAGGAAACCGAAATCATTTCCTAGTTAAAAAATAAGTAACACAACAATGGATTAAAAATGGAATTTATTCTTTTTCTAAAATAAATTTTTGGCGACCGCTTTTTTAAATTTAATAATAAATAGTAATAGTTCTCTACTAACATATTTAATTTGTAAACGTTATGAATGTCTGCTTCGTACTAAGTACTTTCTATATAAATCACAAAGTGAATGCAAATTTGTTCTAAATTTCGGGGTTCAATAGATGAAAACATTTAATATTTTCCTGACCATTTTGATACATTCGGATCTCCATTAGCCTCCTATACAAAATAATATACTGTATAATAATATTCGTTTAAATTTAAAAATTAATATATTTTTGTTTATATTCTGCATAACCAGCTTAAACTTTAATACTACAAAAAAAAGTTTCATACACCACTTTTATTGCACTCCCGTAGTTACCATTTACGAACAACAAGACGCCCATATCTAAAATGCGCAAACAAGCTCTATCATAAAAACACGTTCCACTCGAGCTCTCCTATCTGCGCTCCAAAAAATGTTCTTTCCCTTCGTAAATATTCGTGCGCCCGCCTGCGCCAGCTGCTTCGTGTCTACAAGATCTTCGTGATTCCTGCGCCAAAGTAATCAGATTCCTCTGCCGCCATCTCAAGTGGAGATCTCGATATGCCTTTTCATCTTCAGGAGAGAAAACGGCTAATGCTACGCTAGTAGAACCTCCCGGATTTGTTTCTCGAAATTCAGAGCTTGCGCAAGCTCGCGCGCCTCGGGGGAAAATCTCGGGACGTGAGTGCTTCGCGATATAAAAATTGATAGCCCCTTTTAGCGAGAGAGCACCTCTACATATGCCACCGCTTCCAACTGTACTTCTCACACGTCGCTTTCTTTTTTCTGTTCTAGGTAAGTCCATATTCTGACGCGTTTTTGACTCACCACTCGAGTAAGTACAACAATGGATTCAAATTTGATTGTATACATCGAAAATGATTTGTTCCTCGGCGTGCCAATTTTACGAGCGGGCCGCGCTTGGAATGTTTCGACGATAATCAGCTTGAATGGGCGGCGTGACACGCCGATATGGCGTACAGCGTCCGCGGCCGTAAAACTAGAGAAGATCGATTAATCTGCTTTTAAATGGGTCAGAGCGAAGGTATAGTATATGGGCGTGTTTATATGTGTATGCGAGGGAGCGCACCTTTGCGCCAGCGAACTTGCGTATACGGTGTGCTAAAGTCTCGACGATACTCGGCTACACAGGATTTAATGTCCTTAACGGCTGGGATACTAAGCTGGCTGAATTTGATTCAAAACTTTGGAAAATCTGATAGAACTTTCGTAGCGAAAGGTGCGCTAAAGAATTTATTGGAAGCCCGTTTACTCTAATTTGCTGAAGAATTTTTTTTATAAAAAGGTCAAAAAACGTATAAGATGATGAAATTTTATTGGCTAATATGTTTGGAAATAAAAGAGCGACTTTTAAGATAAATTGGTTTGGAAAATTTAGAACTGAGAGCAATAAATAAATTCCGTTAAAGCGTTAAAGATTTATTTATCTTTTAACTTATTGTACTTTTAGTAAGTGAGTTTTAGAACAGAATTTCTTTATTTTTAGAAAAAGAAGTTAACTGAAAAATCATAAAAGTATTTTTAAAACATATCTTCATAATATCTTTTGAATAACATTTTTCTAATATTTGATATTATTATTCTTTTAGTATTATATTCTTTTTTGCACAATGCTTTTATACTTATATATATATTTTAATATATATTTTGACGATTATCTGTTTACGTTCTCTATGATAGTTGTTTTCTAAAAAAAAAAAAATTATAAAAAAATATTGAAAACATTTATTTTTTATATGTTTTTTTAAATTTCAGCAAATATTACCTATAATACTTTTTTGTACAAATGAAAACTTTTATTTTTTTATTCGTTCAAAATTCGAGTAAAATCTGAATATCAAATTTTTTATCAGATACCAGGTAGTCTTTGCAGAAACATAAAAATTTAAATACATTTAAATTGAATCTGTAATAATACAAGGTCAAGAATAATCTTGACATACCTACATGTCTAGCAAAACATACATAATAAGTCAAAACCGAAAGTCACACAATTCCTACTTCTTCATCCAAGCTAAAAGAACATTTAAGGTAAAAAGAGAGACAGCACTCGAGTAAAACCTGTTATCACCATTTTTCATTACATCACAGCTAAACTTTAAACGAGGAAGCTCAGGAACCACAAAGAAGATCCTCGGCAGTCGGAAAACTATTAATGAAAGTAATAAGCTCTCCGAACCTCTGCTGTCCAAAAGAAAGTGTAAAAGCAAAAGAAAGCGAAGTTCGTCGAGAAATGATACAGCTCGCCGGGCTTGCGGTATATAAAACGCGGAGAAAGTCGCTCCGGGAGATTCCGTGGCTGCGGCTCGTTTTTCATTCCCTCTTCCAGTGCTTGCGCGACTACGACCTATATTTCAGCCGGTCCGGGGTCGGAAATTGCTACGACGAAAGGCCGAAATCGCGATTTACAAAGAGAGTCCAATAGAGGAAGAGACGCGCTGGGGCGGCTATTAAATTATCGATTTTTAAGAGGTACGCGGGCTCTTGGGAGATCATTTATTTTTCCGGCTCGAAGCTACCTATCGCGCCTTGAATTAGATATGCGAAAACGTGCCGGCTTCTATCTCTGCAACGCGGGGAAATACAGAATGGCCTGGCTCTTTGCGCTCGAGCTGTTTCTGGTGGGCGTTCATTCAAATCGAATTTCAGCTCGTCGTGATTAAAATTAGAATGGAACGAGATAAGATTTTCAATTGATGCAGACAGACAAGGGATAGCGGATTGAATGGTTTTGCCGACGGGTATTTGTTTAAATATGTACATTCTTGGTACGAGTTAAGGGATGTTTGTTATTTGGTTGGTGAATAATGCAATTACCCAGCAATTAGTGTAACTTAATTTCTAAACGCAGTACACTGTCATTGTTTTACTGATATAATTAAATTTCAATTCGATTGTGTAATATTTATTTCCGTTAAATGATCCAGAAATTTTAATTGATATTTCAAGCAGACCGGTTTGCAAATTATAAAAATTGTCTTCCCATTGTTTAGGGTATTAAGATATTAAGTAATATAAGCTATAGTAATTGAAAGAGAAAAAAATTGATAGCTCAGTAGTAAAAGAGCGATTTAGTCGGACAACGTCAGTCGGCATCTGCTGGGTGATCTTCCATATTTATTTATTGATCAGTAGTGTAAGAGAAAATTAAGGTGGAAAAAATTAAATAAAATCTGATGTTAAACGTGTAATAAACTTTTATGTATTGTTTAAGGAATATTTCTAATAATTATGTAATATAATTAAAGTTTCTAAACTTATATTAAACAAATATATACATAAAAAAAATAACTTAAATAACAGAAGAAGAATTTTCTGAGCAAACTAATATTTTCTACTAAAATTAATATTTTAAATTTAATATTTTATTTAAATCTACCCTAAAGACACATTACAACTAACTACCACTCTAAAAAAACCGCTGCAACTGTACTACACCGCATCGTTTTCTTTTCGACTCTCCGCTTTAACGAGCTCCAGCCCAGGAGCGAATTTTCGTCGTCGTACTTCAAAACCTTTCCTCTCGTCTGTTTACAAAATATCCACAGCCTAGCCTTCCATTAATTAAAGCTCCGGCAAGGTCCGGCCTCGCCGGTGCACCCGCAATAATTGCGCCAGTTTTCAAATGGCCCGGAGCTCTTCCACACAAACAAGCCGCCTGCTCCTCGTAAAATATACAACTGTGCGGACTCCCTCGCGGCGTCATTTGGCCCATATATCAGCTCGCGAAAAAAAAAGCGGTAAAACAGCTCGACTCACGCACAGTAGCATGTCCTGGACCTAAATACAACGTGCACGTTTCATCGATCGATCATGCCGCGCAAGGAAAAAATAAAGCACCGGTGGTTTATAATTAACGGCTTACGCGGAAGTTCTAGAGCGGAAGGCGGCGAGACGCGCCGCTTATCTCAATTAGCGATGAGGTGAGAGTATCGCAGGGGCGGGGATACAAAGCTCTCTTTTAGCCGGTAAACTTGATGCGTCCACCGGGGACGATTTTTACCTTCTGTGTTGCTCGAGAATGCCGGTGTGTCTTGTAGCTCTTTGCCGTTGCGGGGATGGGGTAATTAAGAACGCTTCCGACGCGGATGAAAACATGCGGTTTTATTAGCGAGTTCAGAGGGGTTTTTCCGCGTGGAGGCGGTCGCTTTTTCTAAATCAGAGTGGGTGTAAAGGGAATGCTGGACGCGTGGGTGGTTGGATTATTTTTGGAATAAAGTGAAGTATTTTGTTTTTTGAGGTGGAATGAAATAGTTATTGGAAGGATTTGGCAATTGGTAGTGAAATACTAAATATTCGGAAGATTTAATAACTTTATCTTGAAATTCAATTATAATATAATAATTTTTTAATCAAATAATAATTAATGTAATACTTTTATTATTTAAAATATTTTATAATCGCAAATAATTTTATTAGTTCTTTTTCAACTCAAAATGTACGTTGATAATATTCAAGTGTTACATGAAAAAATAATTTTTCTTCACGGAAACTATATTAATAAATTTACTTCTAATCTGTTCTCTAAAACATCAGCGTTCTCGATCTAAATTATTAAACTCAATTTCAAAAAATAAACGCACACTACAATATTTAAAATATTTTAAATATACAAAAAACGATAAAAATAGGCCTTTCAAAATCATTCGATCTTCTATTCATACAATACACATTTCATCCCAATTCTTCATTAATAAAACATATTTCTCCAGAAATAACGAAACTTTCCGAATTACAAACCCTTGCCCTGCTCACTCGACCCATCAAAACACGCAACCGAAAGACAGCAAACCCGTCATCAATCAAAGTCAACGAACCGAGCTGATTTCCAATCTGTTTCCAAAACACTCGGTTCCTTACGCACTTACACAAAAGCTCTCACGACAATTGACTACTACTCCTACTGTAAGCCGCTTATCCAATGAGTTCAGGAATACCCAAGCGTATCCTCTAGTCTGTCCAAGCTCGTAGCTTTTTGCCTCCTGCTGTCGGGCGGTCGGCAACAAAGCTCGCTGCGCCTAGTTGCGAGCTTGCGCGATAAGGCGGAGCTTGCGACGTTCTCTGCTTGACCGACTGGTGTGTGTCAAGTAGTTTCGTCAAGGACTTCCGAGTGCCGTACATAGATGCTGGCTGGTGGTGGAAATGTGCAGGTTTTTGCTCGTTAGAAGGTTGAAGGTATGATTTTAAAATAATAAACAGTTATTTGTTTTTCGCTGTTAATATTGATACAATCAAATTAAAATTCAATAATGTATATAGGACAATACTTTTTATAGTTTATTAATAATTTTTGAATTGTTATGTAAATTTTAGTGATTCATTATTCTGGATCAATATAAAATGTGATAAATATGTATGTCGATGCATATTAATGTGTCACAAAAGTTAAGGTTTAAAAATTTTATTTCATTGTTACACAATTACATGTAACATACAGAAATAAGAATTTTCGTTATCTCATTACAGTACAAGTGTCAAATAGAGCATTGGATAATTAAGTAGTTTAAAGTGCTCGAGCGTAAAAATAGATTTTTTATCATTAAAAATCTGACGAAACAATGTTAAGAGCACACTTCTTTCCCGACGCGCCAAAGGGCTGTCGAGTAAATTATGAAGATTAATCAAAGAAGTTATCTATATCTATATGCTCGCTAGACTATCTATCTATATGCTCGGCAAAAAGATGGTTTAATCTACATTCAAGAGTTCCCCTTTCAATTAAGAAAACATGTATAGACAATGGCTTGCGACATCTTTTCCAGAGAATAAAGGGACTCTTAGCGAATTCTCCTGATGATTATGAAACTTTAATTGAATCTTATCGTCGAGGAAGAGTCGCAAAGAAGATTGCACGTAGATATGCCTTTTACTTCCAACCACCCGCATGAGTACAAAGAGCCAACTCGTTGGAGAAAATGATGTGGTTTTTCATATTGGCATATGTAAGCCCTGAAAAGTGTACTTAGAGACTATTATGATTAAAATTCTAGGGGTAGTTAAATTAAGGAGATGTAGAATATTAATTCTGGAATTACTTACTGCACATAGAAAGGTTTTTTATTAAAAAATCTACTTCTACTTTTAATTCAACACAATCAATTTATTTATTTATTTGTTCTTGATGCAAATAAACAATATCTTTACTTCCATTATATTATTATTAATTGCAAGTTAAATTTAAAAATTAAACAAAAAGAACCGAAAAATATGAAAACGGTCTTTAAACACAGTAATTTCTCTTGCATTAGACGAAAAATATGAAGCATCACGTAAACCGTGGCGCATCATATATACCCTCTGCTACTTCCTGCTGGCTTAGAGCTGAAATCTGGGCCGGCAGATTTGACGCAACTGACACACGTGCACAGGAGGCATTCAAAAACCGGAACGCCAGATTATAAAAATCCTTCCATTTCGTCTAATTCCCTCTCTCGCCGAATACGGAGAGACTGAGCGAGTGATTTTCTAAAGAAAAATCTCCGGATAATCTCGCTGGGGTAGTGGTACAGTTTTCACTGATACCGAAAGAAGTAATTACACTGATATTTCAGAGGGTATACGCGAAGCGCGCGTGCGGGCCGAAAGAGAGAAAGAGAATTCTATAAGAGCCTAGGACCTCTCATCCTGACTCTCTGCTATATTCCTCCTCTTATATGGCTCTCATCATTTTAAAAGCTTCCCCGATTTGCATTTGGCGCTACGTACATCCGAGACAAGCGGCCCCCCGTGCGTCCCTTAAGAAAATGAGACTACCAGCGAGCTTCCAGACTGAGACTCTGCTTAGCTTCTTTCTTTTTTTCTTCTTCGTCCTCGTCTTTTCTTCATCAAGGAGATTTGAATGTATATCGCTCACCGGTTTACTCCCACACTTTTTTTTTCAGCGAAAATTGCGAATCTTCTTGTTTGAGTTACGCCGAGGACATTGCGGTTTATCGGCGAAGCGATTATCTTCCTACTTTTTTCTGCCTGAGAAAGGCTGATGGGCGTATTTTTGCATCTATTAAGGAGATATGGAGTTGAGCTATTAGAGCTTTAAGTGGTAAAATGTTGCTCATTATAGGATTTGATATTAAAATGTTATGTTAAAATTGTTTGAATTTAGTTTAAGAGGAGTTTTTCCAACGTTAGAATAAACTCTGATGAAAAATTTTAATGCCTTTAAAATAAATTTTAAAACGTATTATATAAATAGTTTTCAACGTAAGTTTGTCTCATAATCTCTTTACACGTAGTAACTTTAATCTGATTTTGATGAAAAAAAGCTAAGTGGTAATTCTTGAGGGTAAAAGCATCAAAATTTAAACGAATCTCATCAATTTAATGTAGGATGGTTAATTTATTGTTATTCCTCAAATAGAATAAGTTAGATGTGGTAAGACAAGGCCCTATTGCACTCGTTAAAATCTTACAAAAAATACATTAATAACATCGTAAACTAATGACGAAACTAATATCGTAACTTACTATCAGTAAAATAACGAAAATAAATTTAAAATTTAATCGGTAAACAATTTTGCATTAAAGTACAGCAAAATCAATTTTAATCCAAAGAACACAATACCAGGGCGATCACCATACAATCAAGCTCCTTTATTGCCACCAATATGCCTACGCCATGCAGTAACCATCCATGTAGCAAGCTTACTTATTAGCACCGTTATTAGTCCGCTCTCCTTTTGCGTGGCTCAGGAAAAATCGATAAGTCGTACGAAGTAATTTGTAAAGAAAGGCATTAAGGCCGCCCTAATAAAGAGCGATACACCCGATCTTCTTCTACTCGTCGCGCTCATAGACGCCTACTTAGACTCACTCTAAATCTGCTCTTAACAAACACGCCTTGTCCGCGCAAAAAATAGTCTGTTTCACAAAAAAAAGACACTGGGGATCCAGTTTCTCTTTTCCCTTCAATTTTCGACACGTTAAATCCGCCGAAATTGCCCTTGTGCTCGGTCTAGTGGCTTCGAGGATTTTTTTTTTTGCTGACGCAGAGAGAACGAGAGACTGCAGTATACTGCGACTTTTTAATTAGCGGTGCTCGTGATACCTAATTAGAGTAATTTGCACGGATTGACAAACTGCGTAGCGAGGCTCGTTTGCCTCGGCTCGAGCAAGTCAATCGTGAGGAATCGAGTTTGCTATGCGTGTGCGTTGAGCTGGTTTCGCGATGGGGTGAAAAGGGCTGGGAGGAGTTTTCCTGATTCTTCGCGCTGCACGGTTGATAGCACGGTTTTAATGATAACGAGGAGAGGTTTAAATCGGCTTCGAAGATATTGATAACGATTTTATGAATTTTATTTTGTTGCATGCTTCTTAAAATAAGAATATGTTTTAAAAAATACGTGTTATTTTGTAAAATGTTGTCATTTGCATTTGTTATTATCAAATGAACTACCAAATTTAAAAATATGTGTCTGTTACAATCTAATTTTTTTTTAACTTTAAAATTATAAGTAATACAAAATTACAGTACTATTATTATTATACTTCATAAATTTCGATTATATTTCTTTAACACCATAAATCGAAATGGCAAAGTAGTAGCGAGATTCTAACAAGAGCCGCTAAACGATAGGATACTAATTTGGCATATTTCTTGTCCCTTAGTTTGTAGTAAATCAATTTCGCCGTCGCCTCGTCGTCTTTACAGTTATGCAGTCAACGACGAGAGGCAAACTTAAAGTTTCTCTGCTAGAGAGCGAGAAAATGAGAGAAGATGAGCGAGAGAGAGAGAGAGAGAGAGAGAAGTCAACCTGTAGACCCGTACACGAATCCCATGCTAAAGTATTATATGTATCTATGTAGTAGAAAATGTTTTGCTGTCAAAGTAAGAGAACGCAGAGGTACTTGAGAAAGTAACCGTATCAACCACGATAAACTTTAAACTAAATTATAATGTCTATAATTATTTTGCAAACAGATTATTTAATTTCATGATTTTGAATCTATGCGTTGTTGATATTGTTGTTTATCTTTGTTATTTGTGTTGTTGAAGAGACTGAGTTTTACTAAATCCATAGGCACATATAACACAAATAATTACATAAAAATATTTAAAATTCTCAAAAAAAGAAATCAGGTGTTGTTCAATTTTCAAATAAATCGCTGTATTTCGATCGATAAAGTGCTAATATTACAGTATAAAAATATAAGCAGTGTTTGCTGTTTTATCAGAGAATATTTCGCTCAAACTGAATTCATAAAATGCGATTTACGAGCTTTTTTCACATCGCTGACCTTAATCGATCTAACCCATCCCACCCGAATCGTTTAAAATTTTATAAACTGTACCAAGCTTTCGATACACGCATATCCGCTTTTTTGCCTGCTCATTTTTGTTTGGCGTAATGTAAAATTCATGTGCCTAAAATCCTTCCGTTTAACTCTGTAAAAAAGTGAATCTTCGCAGAAAAGTGGAAAATTTTACAAATCCGGCAATAGCTGATTGGTTTTTTATTTTAGTATGTGACGCAATTTTGATACAAATAAGGAGGATCCCCACGGATATATAGGAAATTGCCCCGCAAGAAAAACGTACCAAACCATTGCCATCGTATAGAGCATAAAAAACATGCAAATTAAAAAAAA
>JAPYZA010003949.1:0-27182 GCA_030522685.1 Eupelmus azureus | reverse complement strand
CATTTTTCCAATTTTACTTTATCTCTAAAAATACATAATATATTCTTTCAAAAATTAACGGCTGTAAGTATAAACAAATCGTATTTTTTGTTCTTATATAAGTTACTTTATTTATTTATTTCAAGTTAATAAAGTTACTTATATTATTACCGATACTCTATTGATGACTTTTTCGAACATTCCCAAAGTAACAAAATAAGCTTTGATGTGTTAAAATCGGTTTTTTCTTTGATTAGAAAATTTAGCAATAATGGTATATTAATAATACTACTTTAAGAAATAATACTTTCTTATTACTTTTTTATTTTATTTAATCACATTACATGATTATTTTATTTTAAATTAGATTATTTTAATCGATAAAATTTCGATATGTACCTCGTACCACGTTCGATATTTACCGTTACTTCTTATTCTCAATAGATTCTTAAAAAAGTGAGTACAATTCTCGTAAAAATTCGGAACAATGCCTTAATCCCCGAACACCTCCAACGAAAAGTAGAAACTCGGTAACAAAACGGAAATTCCTCATTGCTTATTTCAGATGCATACAGACCGAGCAGTGCATGCCGCCTAACTGCACCTACGGCAGCTTCTACACAGCCCGGGGCAGCTGCCCCAAGAAAAAGGACATCTTCAACGCGACGGCGACTCACCGCTCGCATTTCAATTATCATCCGCGACGAAGCTAAACAAAGGCGAGCCGATTAAAACCGTGAGAGAGAGAAAAAAAAGAGAGAAAGAGTGAAAGAGTTCGATTATTATTATCACACGAATAGTAAGGTGCGACTGGAACGCGCGACACGCTCGCCACGCGTGCGAACGGATGGTGCCATTTGTTTTTTTTTCTTCTTCGTTCGATTCTTTTTTTTTTTTTTCATCGACCTTTCTTTTGTTTACGTGCCTTCTTTTTTATGTAGCAAGAGAGAAACGAAAGAGAGAAAGAGAGAGTGAGAAAATCCTGTGAGTAGAGCGTGTGCAGTGTGTAAATCGGTGGTCGTCGGCGCACGCGCAAGCGCGATATTTTTTTACCGCTTAAATTATATATGTATTGTTTACGCGAATCAATACCTTATTTAGGAGGGCACGGCTGATTATTGCTGTGTACGTCCAACAGTGATCCGGGCCATTTTTTTTTTTTGTTCGTGGTGCAGAAGCAGACGTGGGATTGATTTTTCTTCGGCGTTCTTTTTACGATTCGCAAGTTCGATTTTGATTACTAATGTAATTTTTTTATTGTATTATCAATAAGTTTAGAAACTTATAAACGGATGAAGTTTAAATTAAGAAATTCGTACCCGCGTCTGCGCTAACTCCTATATGTCCCATTTTTTTTATCTACGTCTTTGAAGTATCAATAATATATGATATAGAGTGGAAAGTGAAAAGTGACATCGTTCTTTGCAGGTGGATCTGTTATTTTATATTTATTTAATTCTTTCGTTTAATTCTATTTCTGAAGATTCACTCAAAATATTGTATACTAAATTGTATACTAAAACTTTTTTTTTTTTTTTGTGAAGTCATTTTACTTTTCACATTCCACTTTACATGATTATAAGCCAGTCGAACTGTTAGCGAACTGCCATTCGTCTATACTACCTGCCTTTCTATATTTAAAGACAAAAAAAGAATTCTCGCTTCGAAAGCGACTTTTTATGTAAATAACAATCGGAATTTATAAATGTAATAATTAAGAGTCGTTTGAGCTAAATTGCTCCGAAATTATGAGATTGTTAAATTTAAAAGCGTTTACGATTGTAACCAAACTTAAAGCAATATATTGTGCGATCGTTGAGAATTTAGCATTTAATTAAATCAATTTTAAAATATCATTAGCATTATATTATATTAAGCTAGTATTCAATATTTAAAAAAAAGAGCGTATAATATTGTGTGTATTTTCTAACAGTTATGTAAATATATACGTACAAGGAACATTCTTTTATGGCAATCGGCGTTTAATATTGGCCTCTAATTATTTTATATCGTATAAAACTTAAAGAAGAAATTAAATTGATTAAGAAACGAAAATTAATCGATAAAAATGAAACTTGAAAAAAAATTGATTTCTATCTGCTATTTATAATTAAGTACATATTATGCAATCAGGAAGAAAAAAACGTGGTACGAGGCGGAAAGAAGCGAGAATAGAGATCTGAAGGAACGCGGCTCTTCGACTGACTTTACATACATTCACAGATTGAGGTAACTTAATCGGCGTATATAAGGAACCCTCGTAAGCAGATAATTTTAATGAGAAGTCCTCGGACGCGAGCCTAGTCTGAGGCCCTATCTCGATCCTGCGAACAAGTCTCCTCTTGCCAATTTTTTTTAAAGATTCTTTCCAGTTTTTTCGGTAAATTAACTTCGAGCCGAGCCTGAAGCTTTATCAATGCATAGTAAGGTTTATTCTCGTTTTAAAAGAATTACGGCCTTTATCTATTCGAAATATTTTTATATGCGTATATTTTAAAGATTGGGTTTGATAATTTTATTTTTTATGAATATTAATATAATAATGCACTAATATATTAAAATGTCTATTGTTTAATATTATAAAAGAGCTAGACTTCGAGAAAAATTACAAACAATAATATTTTATTACATTTTTTTTTATTACTTTAATTTCTTTTGTCACGAATAAAATCACTATACTAGTATCTGTTTATAAGCGAAACAATAGATTTCTTACAGCACAGAAAAAACATTGTCAAGAATGGAATTACATGTTTCTACATAGAAACTTGTTATTTTCCTTGCCTGAAAATTAAATAAAACTAAATAAAATTTCAAAAGATTTATTGTAGGAATAAAAAAGCAAGTTAACATTTTCTAAACAGTTTTTTGATTTAAGAAACAATAAATAATTTAGGAGACTTAATAAACGCAGGATCGAAAAAGGTCCTTAACGTATCCACTTTCGTAATATATTAAATATATCTTAGATAACATTTATCGCATATATGTATACCAACACTGACACAATATCATGTGCGCCAATGTATAGAGCAATATATATAGTATACGCATGAATCGTCCTCGACGATATATCTTAATTCTTTTTAAACTCAAGCACGCGCATTGAAAATTTTCATATAAAAAATATTACAAGTTCTTATACTGCTTAATGCATTAATCTCATCACTTTGTAATTATGCATAAATTATAATAGATGTGTTAATTACAAAGGATTGTAAGTTTTTTCATAATTCGCTTTTCAAGATGCATGTTTCTCTGGCATAATTGAAAAACAGAAACTATGTAGATTTATAATGGAATATACGAAGCATTTGTAAGACACGTTCATTAATTTAATACTTAGCTTTAAGGAAAAAAGTCTAACCCCTCTTTTATACATATTTTTTAGATGTAATAATTAGTACCAAGAGAACAAGACGTGATCTTTGCGACTTTTCGTGCGATTTGACATCTAAGTATCGCAGCGAGCAATCAAACTAATTATTTAAGTTTGCTTATTTTGATTAAGTTACGAGCTACGGCGCTTCTTTATGTATCTTTTGATGCTATTATGGTTATTTCAAAGTAAGAAAAACATTGAAGGTCGCAACAGTAAACAAATTGTAAATTGTATTTTTATTATATATCTTGTATTGTAATTTATAAGTAAGCTATTGCGAAAAATATAATATTTGTCGTCGTTGTGCATTGACATTGTCAGAATAATTTTTCTCTCCTTTCATAATTTTATCCCATTATCACCAACTAAATAAGTAAATAATTATCATTTTTTATTAATTTTAAGAATTTTTATTTTTATTTAAATATATCCGCAAGTCAGAATGCTTGCAGATATGTAAATATATCTACTCAATTCATTTATACTTTATAATAATATATCTAGATATTTGTATACATACTTAAAGCTACGATCTAATATACTTAAAATTTAACTTTATTTAATAACACATATCCTAAAGTAAACAATATTCTAATAAGAGTATATAAAATTTAATAAAAACTGTTTAATAGTATATTATGTAGTATGTTCTGTATGAGTACATTATGCACCAAGGGAGTAAAGTCGCATATTATTCTCGAGGGTGGTTTGCTGCCTGATCGAAGCGAGAGCAATAATTAGTCGAGGGAATAATTGACTTTACTCTTGAGGTGCATATAGTACTTTATTCCCATCTTAACTGTGGCCTCTTGTTTAATTTTATTTTTTCAATAATTTTTCTATTTATTCTAATAAAAATTCTAACATCAAAATAATTATCCAAGAGGGAAATAATGCCCTAGGAGGGAGATGCCACTTTATACGCGCTTTTTTGGGGAATAAGTGGTCATTATCGTTAAAATGGAAATAAAATCTATTGTGCGTTCCATAAACAAAGCAGATACCGACTTTACCGGCAACTAGGCCCGTATGCGAAATAAGATTAAATTTTTAATTGAATTTTAATAAATTCTAAGCAAAATAATGTGACAAAGAAAATCGGAGATAAATATTAATATTAACTAATATTAATATTGAATATTAACATCTAATCAACATTGAAATTTATTTCAAAACAAAATTATTTGTCTGTAGATGTAGTTTGCGTCCAACCAATATAATAAAAGTATTTTAATCATTGAAAATTAATTGAAAAAGTTTGTTAATAATTTAAAAAATATTATAAAGTGAAACAAATTGAAACTTTAGCCTTATGAACCATTTGCATATCTTTTTAGATTTAATAAAAGCTTTTTAGAATATTTAAAGACTATTTTGCAACTTATAAATATACAAAGTAAAAGATAACAGCAATATAAGGTAAAAAATTAACATATCTATCATTGTCAAAATGATTTACTGTAATTTTCCTCATTATCTAATGCTTGATAATAAAGACAGTATATTGCAGAATTACAATTCATTGTTTTCTAAGAATAATAAAAACAAAGAAACAAAGTTCCTTATTGACTTTTAAACATAATAGATAAAATAAATATTACTTGTCTCTATTAAAGCTTTTTATTAAACTACATAAAAAAACTACTTCTTGGTAACTGCATATAACTGCACTTGTCATTTATCAAGCAAGTGTACTTTTTTTTTAACCTCTAAATGAAGAGAGAGGTCGCTTCTGATCGCGGACGTGGTTAGTTTGTTGTCGCATGCGAGCGCGATATAACAGGTGCCGAAAGCAATAAAGGTGATTTTTGGAGCAGCTATGGTGCAGTGTTAATAGAGGAGAGCGAGAGGACTAGGTACAGTGAAAAAGCGCGGCGGAGTTATCAAGCTCCGCGTCAAAAAAGCAGCTTTAAATTGACTGGAGAATCAAAGAGGTTAGAAGGGTCTGGAGAAAGATCTCGACACTAAGTATAGAATATGCTAGATAGCGAAGAGGAATTGGAGCAACTTGCAACTTAAAACAGACTGGAATTGTACTTTGTTATTCCGGGCAGCTACGCGGATTTTAATAAAAGTATCTTATTTAAGCATATGCTTTGAAACATATAATAATTAAAAATACTTATAAATCGGATGTATATCTCTTCTCTACTAGATGTTTATTCAAAAATATAAAAATTAATCTCTGATAAAAATACTACTTGTTAATAATTAAGATACTTTTATTCTGTACATTTATTAAGGCATTTTTTAAATGTATTTCAACTATTTAAAAGAAACTCTTCAATTAGCCTGACAGTAAAGCAAACGAACTTACTTATGCACATCTGTGGCTTATACATTTTCAGCTTAACCATAGAGGGCAGCTATTTTAGTAATCCAATTTTGTAAACTTAATAATTAAATGCATTTTTCTGCATTCTCTCATATTGGCCATTGAACCAGCTGTAGAACTATCGAATTTTAACGCAGCAACCAATCAGGAGGCTCCTCGCGTCACGTGACTCTAGAAGAAAGAAGCGCCGATATTATGAATCGAATCGGTCTCTTCAAATTGCATCTTGAACAAACCGGCTCTCTTACTACGCTGATTATTATTACAAGAGTATTTGACTGAATTATTTGTTTGTTTAAACTGGAGTCGAAACCGACGAGGTTTTATTTAAGGCAAGTTTTACGCTAGTGTTTGTTTAGCTAACCTATTTTTAATTCAAGCGCACAAAATAAAAAACGTAACAAAATTCAATTGTTACTTTTGCTTACTCAGTGATATTGATCTTTTTTTGAAGTGCAAAAAAAACTGAAAAAACTATAATAAGAAGCTCTTGTATGTTTTCTCAGCTTTTTATAGATAATTTATTAGATTAATTATTAATTAATTAATTATTAGATGTTAACTTTATACGTAATTGTAAATGTGTCATGAAAGGCAAAGTTTCTGATTATTTTTTCTTTTGAAACATAATCAGAAGTTTATTAATTAAAACACATTTTTAAAAATATAAAATAATATATTTAAAAATAAATGAAAACTTTATAGCAATAAAAAAATATTAATTAAATTAATTATTAATTAACATTTGTTTATTTACAATTACAGGATAGCTTAATTACAAATTCTACACTGGCACTTTATTTCCACTTATATTTTAAAACACAAGTAGTGATCAGAAACTGCGTCCTTCACAGTATCAGTAGCTTGTAAAGTATTTAGAGAGATACAACTTTTAATTGGGTAAACAAGTAGTTTACAAAAAACTAGCGAAGGTCACGGATAAAAAATTAATTATGTGGTTATCAACTGCTGATGCGTCATTTTTGGGTGTGGAAGAAGTGGCTGGTAGATTACAGGTAGACACTAGAAATGGACTGTGGTGGGAGGAAGCTGATCACAGAAAACAACTATTTGGTCACAATGAACTTAATCTAAAAGAAGAAGAACCAACTTGGAAAAAATATATAGAACAATTTAAGAATCCACTTATATTATTGTTATTAGGATCTGCTGTTGTTAGTATATGTATGAAACAGTTTGATGATGCTATTAGTATAACGATGGCTATTATTATAGTAGTCACAGTTGCTTTTGTACAAGAATACCGATCTGAAAAATCTTTAGAAGAGTTAAGTAAACTTGTACCACCCACTTGCCATTGTTTAAGACAAGGATGTTTAGAAACTTTTCTCGCTCGTGACCTTGTACCAGGAGATATCGTTTACTTAAGTATTGGTGATAGAGTTCCTGCAGATATTCGATTATTTGAAGCTATTGATCTTGCTATCGATGAAAGTAGTTTTACTGGTGAGACTGAGCCAGTTAGAAAATCAGTAGCCCCATTATTGAAAACAAATGGCCACAGTGCTAAGAAAAATATTGCTTTTATGGGAACTCTGGTTCGCTGTGGGAATGGCAAAGGTATTGTTATAAATACCGGAGCTAAAAGTGAATTTGGAGAAGTATTTGCAATGATGCAAACTGAAGAGGCACCTAAAACACCATTGCAAAAAAGCATGGATATACTTGGTACACAACTTTCATTTTATTCATTCTGTATCATAGGAATCATCATGTTACTAGGTTGGATTCAAGGTAAAGCTATTCTGGAAATGTTTACTATTGGCGTAAGTCTTGCAGTAGCTGCTATTCCTGAGGGATTACCTATTGTTGTCACAGTAACTCTTGCATTAGGAGTTATGAGAATGGCTAAGAGAAAAGCTATAGTAAAAAAATTACCAACTGTTGAAACTTTAGGTTGTGTAAACGTGATTTGTTCCGACAAAACTGGTACCATTACTAAAAATGAAATGACAGTCACAATGATTTTTACGTCTGAAAATTATGTAGCAGATGTTACTGGTACTGGCTATAATGCCGTAGGAGAAATAAAATTACGAAAATGTGATAATATGGAACTTGCTCAGGCAGCTATCAACAATTTATTGGAAGTTGGATGTGTTTGTAATAATGCTATTATTCAAAATGATACTTTATTAGGTCAACCTACAGAAGGTGCTTTATTAGCTGCAGGTATGAAAAATGGAATGTATGGTGTATCTGATAAGTATCTTCGTCTTCAAGAATATCCATTTTCCTCAGAACAAAAAATGATGGCTGTTAAATGCACTCCAAAGTATGGCGAGAATAAACAAGAAATATTTTTTGTTAAAGGTGCTTTAGAAAAAATTTTACCTCAATGTACAAAGTATTCTGTTAATGGACAATTATATTCTCTAACTCAAAAGAAAGAGCAAGAATTTTTTACTGAAGCTTATGAAATTGGACAACGTGGCTTGAGAGTAATAGCCTTAGCTCGAGGTTCATCTTTTCTAGATCTTGTTTATGTAGGTCTAGTTGGTATATGTGATCCACCAAGACCACATGTGCGCGACTCTATTTCAACACTTGTGTCAAGTGGTGTAAAAGTTAACATGGTTACAGGAGATGCTAAAGAAACTGCTGTAGCTATCGCTAACATGATTGGTTTAAATGTGATGCACTCTGAACTTATGTCTGGTGATGAAATTGATTCATTAACAGAACAAGACTTAGAAAGTAGAATAAATAAGGTCACTGTATTTTATCGTGTTACACCTAAACATAAACTCTGCATTGTAAAGGCATTACAGAAAAAAGGGAATATTGTAGGGATGACAGGAGACGGTGTAAATGATGCTGTTGCTTTAAAAAAAGCAGACATTGGAATAGCAATGGGTATGAATGGAACTGATGTCTGTAAAGAAGCAGCTGATATGATTTTAGTAGATGATGATTTTTCTACTATAATAGCTGCTATTGAGGAAGGCAAAGGAATTTTTCATAACATTCGTAATTTTGTGAAATTCCAATTAAGTACTAGTATAGCTGCTCTCTCTTTAATAGCTCTTGCTACTTTGATGGGTATACCTAATCCACTCAATGCCATGCAAATTCTTTGGATTAATATAATCATGGATGGACCTCCGGCTCAAAGCTTAGGGGTTGAACCTGTTGACAAAGACGTTTTAAAACAAAAACCACGAAACACAAAAGAACCCATGATTACTAAACATGTTATAATAAACGTTTTGCTATCAGCAACTACTATTATCTTGGGCACATTGTGGGTTTATAATCGAGAAATGACTTTAGGTGGAATTACTGCGAGAGATACAACCATGACGTTTACATGTTTTGTATTTTTTGATATGTTTAATGCATTGAGTTGTCGATCTCAAACTAAGTCAATATTTACTATTGGCTTATGGAGCAACAAAATGTTTTTGGTAGCTGTAACATTATCTGTGGTCGGTCAAATGTTAGTCATTTATTTTCCACCTTTACAAAGAATTTTCCAAACAGAAGCATTATTTATGAAAGATTTGATGTTTTTAATAGGATTAACATCAAGCGTTTTTATCATTAGTGAAATTAAAAAGTTTATAGAACGACAGTTGATAAAAAGACGCAGTAATAACAAACATTATCTAAAATCTAAAATGAATTATGTATGATAAAAGGACAATTAAAATAATAATCCAAGAACAAATAAAAGGAGTATCCCTTGTATATCTTTGCAGTATCTATTTACTTAAATGCATTTGAACTGTTTATATTTTTGTAATTATTTGTATAGACATTAATAATTTTGATGATTTATATTCGATAATTTTCGAATTAGTTATCTGATTGTCAATTAAATTTTTGTACCACTATTGTAACAACACGTGTCTAGATCAGTAAGTAAATAATGTAACACGTTTAGATTCTAAGCAAATAATGTAATGGCGATTTTCAATATAATGTATATAAAATTAAAAGTGATTTAGTCTATATAAGACACGTTTAAATCAGTGAGAGAAATGAAAATCAAAATGTTCATTCAGAACAACGTGTCATAACAGCGCTACAACGCTGCGCATTCATCATCATATATTAAAAAAATGAGCGATTCGCTTACAAAACGCAACCGCAACGCATGTTCTTTTTCGTGCCAGTGCGGATTAGGCTAAAATACACTATTATAGAAAATTTTGACGTTTACTACAGAACATATAAGAATTCTGAAAAAAACGTACCACTGCAGTTGAAGAGATGTCCTTTGTCTCAGTTGACTAAGCTGCCCAGGATCACTGGTTCGCCGCAGCCTAGTTATAACCGTTAATTTTAAAAAATATCGAATGCAAATGGACTATAGGAACTGTCAATCAAGATTAGAGATATCACATCTTGTTCCGACTTGAACACTTACTTCAGCTATTTGACGGGATTATCAAGAACACATTTAGCTGGCACTGACGATTTGGTGCATATGGTTTTTCTTGGAAAACTGTGATGTTTAATCAAGAAATTTATCAAGCTTGTGGACAGCGACTTCAACGCGAAGAATTAGCACGATTTTAAGAATATTTGGAGACTAAAAGACTTTAAACTTAAATTTAAATCACCATTTTCTATGATATTATTGAAATTCAAGTCACAACGATTTTTTTTAATTGTAACGCATTATTTTGACTTATCAAAAGAAACGTTTGTAATTATTATTGTTAATTTTTTCTATGTAAAAAATGAGGTGGGCGAAAAGTCGGTAATTAAACACATTAGCTCTCCACCTCGCACCAATTACTATGAAATTAGTCAATAAACTGACATTTTTTCTCACATCCGTTGCTGGACTTTATTTTTCCCAGAAAAGAACGATTAAATTTAAACTGATTTAAAAAAAAAATCTAAACATGTTAAATAAATTTAAACTAGAATATTTATTGCTTATAATTATTTAATTCAATTATTCCATTTATAATTATTCAATTTTTACCTATTTTAATTTTCAAATAAGTAGACTTTATTATCAATAAAAATTATTTAAATAAAATATGAATTTAATTAAATTTTTTCTTTTTTTAACCAACAATTACATTTTATTATTGTTCTTTGAAAAAGTACAAAGTACTTAGATTATTTAAGTAAAATGACTATCTGAAATACATTCTTTTAACTAATAATAAAGTTATAAAAATGTTTTATTATATTGAATAAAATCTAAGAATAAAGATCATAATAAAAATCATTAGAACTAAAAATAGAGTCAAAGATGAATAAACTTAAATAGAAGGGCATGAAATTTCGAGTTTTTTCTTCATATTGTCTATATAACTGGCTTAAGCAATTATACTTATGCGTAAGTATTCAAATGTTCGCGCGTTTACAACAAAGCATTTCCGTGAACCTCAAACGCAGGAAATATTAAAAGACGTGGCAAAGTATCGTTGTTACGTGGTAGTAGATATACCACGAATACTGGTACTGTCCTCTATAGATTGCAAGATTAAACTCAGACAGGTGGTTAGCGGCTTTTGCGTTTCAGCGCAATTGAATTTAACCTTAAATTTTACATAGTTTTCTAGCAACGTGCACGGAAAATAAACAAAGGCGGATTCTTAAAAAGTCTCTTAGCGCTTCAAAGTTCAAGAATCATGTTTATATATTTTTAAGGTTGATCATATTCAACAGGGTAAGTTAGAAAAGAATATATTGTATCAAAAAAATTAAGCGTGATTCTATTTATCTATTGTTATCTATCTATTTCTATTGATATAGTATAAAGATTGTAAGAATTCTTACTGAAATTTTATTGCGTGTATAGTATTTTTATATTGTAAAATACATAGTATTTATTAAGAATTATCATATATTATCTTTTATTATTGTGCAAATTTTTTTAGTGCTTATTTTAAATTGTTGAATTTTATTTACTTATAGTGTATTCAATTTAAAAACAATCATCATGCCTGGAACAAGATGTACAGTTGCTGTTTGCACTAACAGCTTTGAGAAAACAAAAAAGGCTGGCTGGAATGTTTTATACCACAAATTTCCTAAAAATCAGCCTATGAGAGATATTTGGATTCAAAGATGCAGAAGAGCAGGAAAATGGAATCCTGATTCTTGTAATGTGTGTTCAATACACTTTACAGATGATGATTATAAAAAAGATACACATCCTAATATCTTAAATCTTCCTCCTATGAAACGAAGATTAAAATCAACAGGTATATTTTCAAATTTAGTTGTAAAACTCATATATAATAGAATTATTTAAAATTATTTTATTTTTGCAGCTGTACCTTCCTTATTTTTAACAGAACCACCACCACTTGAAATTGATGACTTATCAAAGCGAAAGAAATTTAAAAAATCTGCTGATGATGAAATAAATGATAATAACCAATATCTTTTTATGAAAAGTGAAGATAAAACAAATGATGGTTCACCAATTTATGAAATTCATAAAATAAGTGATTTAAATGATAAAGTTAAAAACGATAGTAATAAAACTGATTCTTTAAAAATTTCTAATTCAGAAAAATCAGAATTTTTATATGAAGATGAAAAAGAAAATGAAAACACAAAGAAAAATGAAAGCCACATGAAATCTGCAGATTTTTTATGTTTATCAATGAAAGATTTCGGTAGCCAAACAGACACAGATCATTTTTTACAAAATTACAAATTGTTAATAGATCGAAATGAATTTCTTGAAAGTGAACTTATTAAATGGCAAGAAAGATGCAGAAATTTAATGTCTAATGTAAAACATTTAGAATCTGTAATTGAACGTCTAACATTAGAATCAGAAAGCTTACTATAATCAAAGGTAATTAATATATTTTTGTTAATTTTATTCTTATACATGAAATATATTTAAATAACATATCAATATTACTTTTTGTAGGATTGATGAAAATTTTGGTTTCTAACAATCCCAAATAAAAGAGCATCAAAGACATTAATTATAGTTTGTTGGTATTTATATTCGATATAAATATCAAAGTTTTTATTAGATTTTTATTTTATGATTTAAAATCAGTAAGCTTATTAAATAATTTTTCTAAATTTAAAAAATTTTGAAATTTATAATATTTTTCTTTGAAAAACAATTACCGAGTTTTACAAGTACAAGAGAAATATTTACTGTGATACATTACAAGTTAATATTTAAAACTGAAGATTTCAAATAATTTGAAATTCAGTTAGAAAACTATATTTTGTCTAAAAATTAGTTTTGTACAAGTCAATTAGCTTTCTTACACAAAAATGGTAAATGTAATTTTGTAATACACTGGTATTATATCTGTATTAATATAAAAAATAAATATTTTTTAGTTTCTCATTATATCTTGTTTATAAATGATTTACCCTATATATAATATACAGTAAGTACAGAATATACGAATACATCATTCAAAGTACTTATTTTACTCACAAGGTGGCAGACTAACAAAATGGCGTGTCTAGAGTATCTCTAATGAAGTACAAAAAATGTTTACTTTTATCTACTTGATAATGTTAGAGAATTTTTAGATCTAAATAGCATTTAATTTTTGTAATTTTTATAACTAGGTAAGACTAGGTAAGATTCCAATTTGAAAATGCACATCTGTCTCTATTAAATATATATTATGTATCACTTTATATCTACAAAATTAATATTTAAAAATTTCGGAAATCACCTTACATTTGTATTGTATATATATTTAATTCATAATGTGTTACTGATAAATTTGTTTAATTACAGGAGTAATTCTTCTAAAACATCATGGATAATGACCACATTGTTCGTTGCAATCTTTTTAATAAAGATAAGCAGGATGAATTATTTAAGGTAAAATTTATGTATACTTTTATCTTTATTGATATATAATTGTTTTATACTAAAAAAAATTTCTAGTTTTTACATGCATGCATAGATGAAATATGCAATTGCGCTGGGCCAACATATCACCAGTTTTCTAACATAGATTTAACAAAAGAAGAATTTAATGATATTCACAAATTTATTTTAACATTATTAAGCAATCCAAATTGTTTATACATTGATGAAGAAAAAGTAAGTTGATTTAAAATTAATTTATTTTTAATGATTGTGAGTTAATTTTGAAGCTTATAAGTTATATCTTTTGTAGATGCCATTAGAATATCATGAACTTCCAGAACATGCGCAGCATACAATTTTGACATGTTTACGAGTACGAAAAAATGAACTGACTGATGCATTATTATTGAATTATTCATCTAAACACATACCAACATTACTTCATTATGATTGGAGATTAAAGGTAATTTAACACTATCAAAATATTCAAATTTAAAACAAATTAACTGATTTTTTAAAATTTTATTTATAGTACATAATGGGATCTAGTAAAATGGCATCAATAAGAGAACCTCTTTTACAATTAGATTTTATTTTGAAAGAAAAGCAAAAAGAAGAAACTTTAGGATTGGAACTCAACAAAGAAGAATTGGATTTATTAATCAACACTATATTGATCAAAATATATAAAATTCACTTAAAAATCGTACATAAATATATGAAAAATTCTTAGGTAATTTTGATTTTTGTGACACTATATTTTTTTAATCAGATGCTACAGAACCGTATGAAAACTCATTCTCTATGAAAACTCATAGTTCTATAATGGCTACAGTTATTCTTTTTAAATTATCCAGTCAAGAATACAACCTATTTTGAATACCAACAATTTGAGTTAGGTATGCACCAACTAAACTGTGAGATACTATCAAAAAAATATATTTTAAAAGTTTAAAACAGTAGTAACATGATGTAAAATCTATGTAACTTTTTTCATATTTTAGTACACAATTCTAATATTTAGCATGTCATAAGTTCATGAATTTCAAGAAATTCAGGATTGATTAAAAACATTCCAAAAGTATTTGACTGACATTAATTTTTGCAGCATAAAAAACTTAAAAATAAAAAATTTTCATTAATTTTTTAAATATTAATAAATTTTGAAAAAGTTATAAGATGTTTTTTTGCAAATGTACCTGTTTTCTGTATATAGCTTATTAAAATATATGCAGTAGTACTTTATTTGGTTATGCATTTTGTACAAGATATATATCCTTATTTACTTCTCTGTATGAAAAATAAACAGAATATTTAAATATAGAAAATATAGTAATATAAAAATAAAAATTACCTGAGAAAGGGAAACACTAAAATATTGCTATAATTGTAATACAAAATATTCTGTCAGACATCGAAAAACATAAAGTTTATTTATATTTACTTACTTATAATATAAATAAGTATAGTTTATTTATAATTACTTATAAGTAACAGTTAATGCAATATTCAATGAATCTGTAACAATACTTAAATTTAAATTTTATTATCAAGAATGCATAAATATTGATGCAAAAATGTATGCAGAATTTATGTCCTTTTTGTAAATAACATAAGCCACATTTTTTTCTAAATAAATATTGTAAATATTGTACCATATACAAAAAAAATAGACGTAGTTTTAAAATTACACAAACTATTGTTTGCTGTATTTCTTTTACATTCAGTTTATTAATTAGTTCTTCATTGTCATTAATTATACGTTATTATTAATTATATTATTATTAATTATACATTATGATGTATATTAATATACAACATTATTATATTATTTACAAACAATAACTTTAAAATTTATAAATTTATTTTATCAAACTTTAACTTTTATGAAACTAATTTTTATCTTAGTATTCCTTTAAATTAAAAATGAATTTTGTTATATTTCAAATAGTTTTACTTCTAATGATAACAATTTTGTAAAGAAAGTGTTTCAGATTCAGTAAATAAATATTGGCCTTAAAAAAACTACTGTAAATCTGCTAATGAGTTAATATTTTATTTTTTAAGAGTAAAATCTAAATTATTAACTTCTCTTGTTTTGTTTTAGAAGCCGCTTCTTTTAATGGTGTCATTTTAACTACCATTTATTTTTACAAAATTTTATAATACTTAGAAATTTATAATTTGAACTCTATTTAAAATTTACTTTCTTATAAAAGTTGGAAAAAGAAACTTTTAAGCTTATAAAATAGTTTTCACAACGAGACAAGACAATTTAATTTTTTAATTATGAAAAATTACACCTACAAAAACTACAGAATGGTTTTAATATACTATTCATTCGTCAAAAAAAAAAAAAAAAAATATATGTAGGTAATTAGCGACTTCTTATAAAATAAAAATATCACAACAGACTTTTCTTACTGATGACTGCTGGAAATCTACAGGTTTGCTTCAAGACTTTGCAAATATTTATTTTAATATAAAGTACTTCCTTTATTAGTGCAACCGATTTATTTTTTTAAGGGCCAAAAATTAATCCAAGACCAAATCAACAGCCGAGTTATTCTAGCAACAATATTTCGATAACATTGCCATAGATTTAAAAGTTAATTGATTAACTGATTTGTACTTATAGAAGTGATTGCTTGTAATTGTATAAATAATGATTGTAACTTCTGTTACGCAACAAAAATAATTCATAAACTTGAATTTCACGTTTAATGTACATGAGTATTACATCCTCATGTGGTCGACGAAAACGAGAGTTGGCGTAACCACAGGTGTTTTACACCATTATTATAATGAAAAATGAAAATTTTTTTTATAACTTATTTATGATATAAGTAAAGTATAGAAAATTATGACATTATCAGAGTATTGTTAAAATTTACAAGTATTATTTAATGTAAATAATAAAGACCAAATAACTTTTATTAATAGTAGTTTTTAAGAGCATATGACAAATAAAAAAATTTCTCTTTAATTTTTCTTAAATCTGAAGCCAAATAGGTTGAATAGTATAATAACTAATTACATTTAAAAATTACTATAAACTTAAAGCAAAATGATAATATAATAATGTTAGCATTGATACTCGTACTTTTCGCAGGTACACGATTAGAAAAGGACGTCGGCTTGTAAAGACCGTTGTGTAAGTACTTTGTTAATATATCTAGTTGTGCACCATTCTCTTTCTTTAATTTACCCTCGCCCTTCCCCGACGTCCGCCCTCCACAATATTAGTATAATTTATTTTTGATTATTTAAAATATATTATAATAAATCTAATGATAAAAAGTAGCGTTATATATATATGAAAGGATTGTGAAAGGAAGGTGAAAAGAAAATAAACAACCGCATACACTTGTTTCACAGTTTATTATAGGTTATAGATAAATGTAGAATAGTTTAGTTACTATTAAAACTGCTGATCAAAGATACTGCGGACTGTAGCTCTCGCATCTGAAAACTTCCGTGTACGAAGGCGCCGTGCGATCGTGCGGTTTTATCGCTCTCGATGCTCAATCGGCGCGCGACCTACGGTTGGCTCGCCCCCGCTCGTCCGGAGAATTTTCAGGTGGCGACGTCGACGAGTCCGGCACGGCGATAGGGGGGTGCGCAAATGAAAATAATATTCGCTCTCGTCGCTGAGCTTTTAAAATCGTCTCGAGAGGAAACGGTGAATTTCGTTGTAAATATTATTACAGACAATGTTTAAATTCCCATTACGAATAAGGTTTACTATACAATTTTTAATTTTAACTCCTCTTACTCTTATCTTACTCTCTCTTGCTCTCTCACTCACTCTCTCTCGCGCTCTTTCATCTCTTACTCGCGCTGGCTCGCCTTACTAATTATAATAATATATCGATTTTAAAATCAATGCCGCTCTTGCGGACGTTTGCGACCGCAGACTCTCCACCTGTTTTTTCCTCTTTTTCTTCTCTCGCTCGCTAACACTTAGAAATTTCATTACTTTTTTCTCTGTTATTCTGATCTGGGTAGGGGAGCATATACGTATAGAGCATATATGCAGATTTCACGGCTTTAATTTTTTTTTTTTTACTTCTTTATTTCATTCTAATAGTGTAAATTCATTTTCTTTATTAATTATATTGGTCTCTACGCTACGGTCTTAATGAAAAAGTTCCTCGTTAAAGGTTATTTAAAGTTTAGTTGTCGCTTCGCTTTGGGAGATCCGTATAAACGTAGAAACGTGGTATGAAAACTTGAAAAAGGTTATGTACCGGTTGACATAGTAAAATTGTGTCTTTCTGTTTAGTCTTTTTCGTTATCTTTGTGCGGGAGTCTTATTTTATTGTAAAACGGGCAATATCGATTATCAAAAGAGATTATGATGGACTTTGTTTTGTGTGTAAAAAGTGGCATATTTTGTTTTATTTTTATTATTATTTTTTTTTGTTCTTTTCGACTTTTCGAACAGACGCTGAATTTACACAAACGCATTCCCTACGTCTAGATTATATATCACTTACTGCTCGAGTTTACTGTATGTATATCTTATAATTTTTTTTATCTAATCATGTATCGTGTATCTTGTGATGCAAGATTTTTTGTGTACTCGCAGCTTTAGGCTTATTTTTTTTGTCTTTTTGTTTCGCATGGAAGAGTTTGCACCTGCAGTCTTGTTTATCGTTGATTGTACAAGTACAAAAGTAGCGAAAAGAAGAAATCACAAAAAGCAATAGAATATTTTATTTTTTTGTTTACGTAAAAATTTTCTACGATTACTGAAAATGCGCATTCAACGAGTATAATAAATATACCATTGACATGTTTCTCAAATTGAATCTCATTTTAATTTTCATTTCATCGCACTTGCAACCTACATTTTGTTTAAACATTTATTTTCGTTTGTTCGAGCATACTTTCCTTGCATAAGCTTTGACCATTTCATCGCATCAAATCCTTTCTTTGTGTTCACTACATTCTCTCACGCTTTCATACTTGCATTCACTCAGATCTTACAGTCGCTCGTACAATTGCGCACAGTTCTCTCCCGCGTCCGTCGTTTCATTCTCTTTTTACTTTTAAAAGCTTCGCCAATCAAATCTCGCCACATTTTCTTCTTTCTTGCTTTCCTTCCACGCTTCTTTTACAGTATACAATAGTAGTGTGGTTACGGGAGGCTGCCACCCTTTTCTTTTTCCTTTCACTTACTTATTTTTTTATTTTTTTTTTTTTATGTTTTTCCATTCTGAGTATTTCCCGCAGAGTACACAACGATGAGCGACACACTCGCGATCGAAGGAAAAAATGTCAAAGCGCTCGTCTCCTCTCCATCGCTAGTTGAACGTCGCACGCGATGCTGCTCTCATTTTATTATTAATATTAATCTTAATAACAATTAATGACACTTTAAAATTTCTACACTGCAGGGCAATATCATCGTAACCTGCGGCTGGGCACGGCCCAGTATTAAAAAACTTTCTTGCTCGTATGCTCGCCTCGCGAAATAGATTATAAATCGGCAATGACTCTCGATTTGCAAAACCGGAAAAGATCGTCGACGGTCGCTCGAGTCATATTTTTTCTTTCATTTTTTTCTTTAATCTCTGTCTTTTTTACGCTTTCGTTTATCTTATGCTTTTTTAATCATTTTTTTTATCTGGCGCTCGCAGTTTTAATTATCTCATCTTAAATAAATCGACCGTAGCCCTGAAAAAACTACACTCTCCTGTCCCGTCTATTCGCTTGCTGTCAAGTGCCGTAATATAATTAATTAATATAGGCCTACTATAAAAAGTCTGTATGCTCTCGCGATGTCGCGCTCCTCATTTAGTAGACATCGTCGTCGCTCCGTATTTTTATTATTTTTTTTTTTTTTTTTTGCTGCTGCTCGTAACGAAAGAACGTCATTTTCGGTTTTGTTGCAGGAATGGTCCAAATATACATATCTATATAATATACTTTTTTGGTTTTAACGAGAGAAAAAACTTTCTTCTTCCCAAAATACAATTCGGTTAGCGGCGCTTATTCATTCAAGTTGTTTTGGTGGACTGAGTCAGCTACAATTTCCTGAAAGAAGCAATGATCTCACTTTAGTATTCTAGTCTAATTTGGAACGTCGCATTCCGCGACTCCAGTTAATTAAAACTACGCAGATAATACAAGGGACTTCAATTGCTCTGAGCAAATATTTAATTTTAATAAAACTTTAATATCCACTTGTAAAGTTAAATGAAATAGTATATTAAAAAATGGAAACTTTACTATTGCTTAAGTATAACAAAAATAGATTGAACTAATAATAATTAAGAAATATTTTAAAATTTTATGAGTAAATTACGAATTATTTTTTAAATTGATTTAGTTTATTAGTTTATACAAATGAAAAACTCATTAACTTATTTACACATTTTTTCAATGACTTTAGTTGATAAGAATAATTGACATCGACAATTATGAAGCATGTGTTTCTTTTAATTATTGTACTGAGCTTTTTTTTGAGTTTAATTTACTTTTAATTGATGACCCTTGCATTGCATAATTGTAGGCAATTAAAATAAACTTACATTTACTCCAGCGCTCTCGATGTTTTCGTTAACAGCTGCAGCGACGGCCTTCTCACTGATGTCAATTTCTTCAATAGCCTGTAAAAAATAAGTTTAAAGTAAAATACATATACATATATGATACTATAAATCACGTGTTTACATTTTTAATTTATCAGATGGCCCCTCGCTCAAGCGTCTTCGTAGACCGATAATTTTAATATTAGAGGTCTTCAGGATTACCATTGTTCATCGAACAATGATAATCTTAGGGCGATCATCATTTTAACTAATTTTAAAAATTTAAATAGTTTCCCAAAGAAAATCGATGCAAACTTTTGTCTATTCATATTATTAGTTAGTAAAAAGTCTTTCTAACTTATAATTTTTATAAAATTTATTATTTATCTAACTTATTTTTAGGTCTTAATCCTCCCAGGCTAAAATTAAGTTTTAGTAAGAGTTAAAGATAAATTATTAAAATAATTCCGAGATTAATAATGTAGCATATAAAAAAATTACAGAAACAAATATTAATTGTAGAAGAATCTAGAAATCGTATATTATTGGATTAAAACTAAAGAAGTAAATTGCAATCAAAAGGATGCCATAAATATTAACCGAATCTTTAATGTATATAAATTTAATCTTTAAAACAAATATTACTTTTTAAAATTTTATGAAAATGAACTTTCGTACCTTGGTTACTGATGCTACGTCCTCGGTGATAGCGGGAGCTGGCTGAGTTGTCTCAACGGGTACAGCGGGCGGGGGGCTCTTGGGGGCCTCGTCCGCGACACCGTTTTCCTTCGCTACGTTGTTCTCGACCACAGCGGCAGCCTCAGGCTCAGGAGCGCTCTGCAAACGTCAAATATTGAGCACATGTTAGTCACACCATCAATTATTGTTTCACTAGTTAATTTTTCCAACACTACTTTTTGATCCGCGATGCATGCAGATTAAGTAACATATGTACATGATTCGAAGCCGCGAAAGATCTGACTCTAGATTTTTCACTTGCGGGTTTATCATTTCGTCTTGCGACGACTGATACGCTGACTGTTATTAATTATAGAACATCGATATTGCACTGTGAATTCATTGTGCGACGAGGAGTCTCGTTCTTCACAAGTGAAAGACCCGCTGTGCGAGAGAGGCGGAGACGCGTTAAACAAGTTGGCACGAATACTTTGGCTACGGTTGGTTAAATCTTTCTCGGCATGACTGACAGTCATGGCATTTTGTTGAAGACTATATAATTACTCTAGCTTGTTGATAAAGCCAAAGATATTTTATACCAATCTGTTTAACTTACAAATGAAAATTTGGATGTAATGGAATGATATTTCGAAATGCTTTCTTTCTAAAATGAACATTATCCCGCCATGCAAAATTATCATTCCATGATATAATGTGATGACTTTTATCTGCAAAAGGAATTATTTGCAATGAATTATTATTTTAGATTAATATAAAAGTTCATAGCTTACAGAGTACCCTTTGACGTCAATGTAAAATACAGCTTAAATATGGTATGACAAAAATTAAAAGTATTAATAAAATTTTAAACCATGACTTTATAATGTATTTTGCTCATTCATTGGCAATTCAACTTTTGCATAATTTCTGAACTTTTACAGTCATCCATAAACAGCGTGTCGTTTTGTTAATATTTACGGTGCGTCACATTATCCCCGCGACTTACGACTCCGCTCTTTTTCTCGTTCCCTCGCAGCTCGAAACATGAACAGAGAGAGCCCATCGCAGTAATGAATTCCAGTGTTCGTTAACACAACCATGCATGCAGTATACGCAAGATGCTTAAAACACTATATGTGTAAAATGCAATTACGAACGCTGTATAATGATAATCGTCTATCAGTGAGACTTGCTTTTTTAATTAAAAAAATAGCTAGAAGTGCGCTATATTCATAATATTAGTGACATCAATAAAGAATTATTTTAAATAGCATCTGTAAAATTGGACGTTTATAAATTACTGTTTGAACAAATGAAAATGTTTATTCACTTAGCATTGATTAATAAATATTTAACAAAGATGAATGATTCCAATAAACGTCCAATTTAGATTGGTCTCAGTACGTAAATCTGTGACTGAATTTAATCGCATATAGATAATCCATAGTGTTAATGATCGTAAGAAAACCAAGAGGCAAAACAACACAGGTGAAATAATTTGGCATTGAGGATGAAGTAAGGAGCGAAAGGAGAAAGAAACCGAGTTTTTTCGAGAACGTTAAAGCATATTGTTAATCCATGATGATTAAGTCCGTGATAGAGAGGAATTAGGCAGGATAAAAGGCAGTATGCGAAGATATACAACGTTCTTCGCAGGATCGTTCCAGTGGTCCATCGTGTCTGTTAATTTGCCCATCGATGCGCACCAAGTGTTCTTTTTCTCTCTTTCTCGTTTTTTCTTATTACAATTTTCATTACAAATCCAGTATGCAAACGTTTCCCAAATTCTAACAATGTAGTCGTGCGTCCCTTATTCTGATGTTTATATTTTATTTTTCAACGATTTTTATTTCAAGTATTTCCCACGAAGCCACCGAGTACATCAGCTTCCAACCAAAGGCATCGATCGACTTCATACTCAGCTACTTTTTTTCTCTTTTCTGTTACTTTCGGGCGTGTCCGTGCGTTAGTCGTAAAATCTGTGTACAAAACTTCTGACAGAACTATAAACAAGGAGTGTAAGTGCTTTTAGGAGATTAGAAACTCGGTTGGTTATCGACTGGAAAAAATGAAGCTGGAAATATATTCTGAGACCTGGTTTACTTTGGCATTTTTCATACAGTTAAATTGAAACATTAAACAGGTATTTTGAGAAAAAACTAGTCACTGTTAATGTGTAGAAGAAGAAAGGCACATAGAGTATACACATTGCCGTCAGTAAGAAAGATACTTTTTTTTGTAAGAGAAGTTGTTACCAATAGAATAATTTCTATCTAATAGACTACAGATATTTTGAAAATCATACAAGTTCACATGCAATTGTTCTTAAATATACTCATTATGGACACCATCAATTCCATCAATTTCCTCTGAAATTTACTGTTTGACACAAGCTTTGCACTAATAACAGAAATAACAAAATTTTTAAAAGTTTCAATAACAGCTTTTCACATCATTTCTTACACAATCGATAACCATTAATAAATCTAGTAATTGTCTCGACCAAAAGATACAATCTTCGAGCTAATGTCGACTATACAAAAAAAAGACTATCGCACATTCGCTCGGCAGCACAAGTATATATAAGTATGAAATTGGAAAATGAAAAAAAAACTCTAGTCTCTATACAAAATTCACAAAGAAAACAAAGGTGCCGCGCGCAAGCTTTACAAGTCAGTATATATGATAACATAATGATGACAGCGAGGCAAAAGAAAGAGTCGGCGAGTGCGTCGATCGTGCGTGTGGCCCACTCATTCCGGTCTTCTCTCCGCTCTTACAAGACTCTGGTGAGAGAGTGCGACACTGAACAATCGTCGAGAGCGCGCGAGGATCGTCAATTTTGCTTAATCGTTCGCATGCCAGGAGGATGTCGAGGTGTTTCATTTGATTTGTTTTGTGTTGCTTTAGTCACCTGCACGTGCTCCGAAGCCGGCAGCTCGTCCTCCTCCTCCTCCTCCTCCTCTTCCTCATCCTCGTGATGGACGCCGTTCTGGAGTGGCGTCGCCACCGTCGTCGTCGTCGTCGTCGTTTTGGCAACTTCTTCCGTCGTGGCCGCCTCGACGATGAGGCTACTGCTGCTGTCCTCTTCGGCATCGACGACCGCGAGGGTCTCCTCTTCGCTCGGGGGCGGCAGCGGCAGCTCGCTCGAGCTCTCGTCGACGGTCACGTCGTCGGCGAGCGACGCCTCCTGGGGCGACGGCGGCGGCAGGAAGTCCAGCGAGTCCAGCTTCTGCTCGCTGACGGGCGGCGGTGGGAGCGGGCTCTCCGTCTCCTTGGCCGCCTCCTCCTCGACTGCGCTGCTGCTGCCGTTACTGGCCAGCTGCTCGCCGTCGAGTATCACGGCGAGTTCCGAGTCCTGCATCGTCGTCGCGGCGAAGCTCGCGATTTTCGAGGTCTCGACGGGCGCGGGCGAGTCGGGCAGAGGCGGCGGCACCTCGTCAACCTCCTCCTCCTCCTCCTCCTCTTTCTCGCTCTGCTCCGGCTGCGGCTGCTGCTGCTCTATCGTCTGAACCTCCTCGACCTGCGACTCGAGCGACTTCTGCAGGCTGTCGTCGAGCTCGGGGTCGGCGGCAGGCTCCGCCTTGGGCGGCTCGGCCTCGACCTGGGGCCTGGCCTCGACGACGACGATCTGCTCCTCCACGACGACGGCGGGCTCCGGGCAAGCCGGCGGCGCGATCTTTGCGGAGCAGGCGGCGTCAGCCGCGGCTGCGGCGGCCTCGACGGCTTCGCTCTGCTGCTGGTTTTCGTGGGGCAGCTTGAGGGCCTCGGCGAGTGCGGTAGCGGTCGGGGCTACCTGCTGAGCCCGCTGCAGGGGCGAGGGATCGATGGGCGTCGGTGGGGGACTGGAGGGCAGGGTGGTGGTGGCGGAGGACGGTGCCGCCGGCTGGGGCGCGGCGGTGGCCTCGGCGAGGAGGGCGGCACTCGCGTTACTGGGACGTAGGAGACAAGAAGAAGAAGAAGAAGAAGCGGTATCCTCAGTGCTTTTCCTCTCAGTGATAGACGACGAGGAGAAGTCGGCGCTAGACTTGGTATCGGTAGTAGTGCTAGCGATCGGCTCGCTGGCCTCGCCGGGACTGACCTCGACTTTCTTCTCGGCGGCTGGGGCCTCGGCCGGGGCTGCTGGGGCCTCTTCCTTCTTGGCTGGCTCCTCGGCAGGGGCGGGGGTGGCAGCGGCCTCCTCCGTCGGTTTAGCGGCCTCCTCGGGCTTGTTCTCCTCCTTAATGGCAGGCGCCTCCTTGGACTCCTCCGTTGGGCTGCTCACGGCGGACTTGTCCTCGGGGGTGGCGGCCGCTGTCGCTGCTGCTGCCGCTGCTTCGGCATCCTCACCGCCCTGAAACAATTACAACAGTTATAATGCTGATAATCTTTTTTTTTTATTTTTATTAGTTATTAAGGAGGACTAAAACACGCAGGGGTAGCGATTTATACCGAAACGCCCGAAAATAATGGTTTTGGTTTCAATAATTGCACGGTTAGATTTACTTCGATAAAAAAGACAAGACCCTAAGTAGTGAAATAAATAATTATTGGATTTGTATGTCAAATCTTCAAGATTTAAACTTCTAATCAGGCGCAATCGCATTTTCTACCTTGTTTCTATAACAAAGTTAATAACTTCAACTTACTGAGAGACAAGTCGATTAAACAGATCTCATGAAAATAATTACTTTTGACGCAAGATTACATAAACGAAGGACGCAGTTCAAGTTCAGGATTATTAATAGATCCTGCGCTACAGGAAGGCGTATAAAATTTCATCCTCGCAATATCTGCGCCATAGGTGCGCGCGTAACAAATAGTGCGCCTCTCATTTTTTTTTAATTGCGCTGCGGGTATTGAATTCGTCTCCGTAGATAACAGCGCGACGTCGCTCTGCAGTTCGGACTTGGCTCGTAACTGCGCATAATGTCAGTCGGGTCATACGATATACAATTGCATTCTACGATTACAATTTTGCTCGATATCCCTGTGAGGATATATATCATCGTAACGTTATATCGAATATACCCAGTCGGATGTAAATAAACAAAGAGACGCGATCGATTGGTTTGCATCCACGTGGACGTCGTTTTCGATTTGACTTGAGTGTACTAATGATAAGTGAATGATAAAATGCTTGCGAGTCTGGAATTGAAAGAGCACTTTAGAGTAATGCTTTAGTAACAGAAATTGAATCGACTGGGGCTTATGTTGTAAAAATTCGAATCCCCCAGAGCAATCGTCGATATTTAGTATGTGAACATTAATTTACGTGTCATTCTGTTATAAATCCCTTGGTATATTATAAATGAATTTATCCCTGCAGAAGCTCCCTCTTACCACCAAAAAAAGTAGGCTTTTGCAAATTTATTGCTTGCAGAATCCAAGTAAATATTGTCGGATTCAGAATAAATTTAATGTCAGATTATTTTGAATTTTAAATCTTTTTTATCTAGGGTCCCTCAGAATACACTTTAAAATTCGCTAAATACGAACTAAAGAATAAAGAATACCAAATTCGCCTTTACCCTTTCCTATAATAACATTTCATAAATTTCCGCTCAGACACATTGATTTCAAGAGAAACCCAATCCACTCGCGAGCCAACTACAAAAGATAAATCCAATAAGGTATACCTCGCTTCCTCCAATAAAGGAACGAACAAACACACTGAAACAAGCCCCGATAAGAGCGCAGAAAGGAAGATCGCGCGTAATGTAAGATGACAACGAGATAAGAAAGAGAAACGAGAGCGCGCCTCTTGCACAATCAATAAAACCAAGAGAACACACTGCAGCTCTCGCTCTAAGCAAGATAAAGCCTCAAGATAGAGGTAGACAAAAGCGCGTATATATAAAAGAAAAAAAAAGAAGGAATTCTCCGTCTCCACCCCCGCAGAGAGAAAAGGTGCATTAGGGGACTGAGCGCGTTGTCTCTCTCTCGCGGAGGGAACGTGTCAGTGTGTCAGCTCGGGCTTTTCTCTTTTTACTTTAAGGGCGAAATGATGAATCGTCGAGGGGAAATTAGCCGCCAAGAGTTCCTCGGCTTCCTCCTCGGGGACGCTGTGATAATTGGATTTTATCGCGGTCGAGTGGATACGGGAGCCCGATTATTGGGGAGCGCTGGATTTGTAATGTCGATCGAATGACGCTGTCGGATTGAATTCGGTTCGAAAGATTGAGGTTTTCTCTCTTTTTTTTAATGGTGGGGAGTGGAGTGAATTTACGATTTTTAGATGGGATAACTCGATGGAATATAACGGTGGAATGTTTAGTTTGGCGAAATGCGAGCTGCATTTTGTGAAATTTATCACTTTGTAGATTGCTCTAGTCTAAACTCAACTTGAAACTTTTATGAAGTATCATAAATTTTCAAATTTAGTACTTCAGAATCTATTAAATTTTTTATTACTTTATAACACTTTTCAAAACCATTGTTCAAAAATCCCTTCACGCCCTCCTCATACCCCAAATTCCTACCACTTCAAAA
>JAPYZA010003948.1:0-23363 GCA_030522685.1 Eupelmus azureus | reverse complement strand
TTTATGTAGATCAAATATTTAGTTTGATATTTAAAATTAAGATATTTTTAAATGAAATTACCATTTAGAATGCATTGATTACTGTAATAGAGATCTCCAATTTATTTTTAAATGAACCCTGATAGAAACATTCCCCATTTTTTGGCCAGTGGATGGCTAACTGTGAAGAATTAGACATCCGCACTAGCCTAATTTTAGACACTTGACCAATTTTATTGGTGAAATTTCTACCAGGAAATGAAACGTATTTTATTATGAAAAATAAGTTTACTATTAAATAAAATCCCTAAACTATAAGCATGCCGATTCATGATTTGATTCATATAATAATCAAATTTTACTGATCATCAAAGTAATAGACATTTAATAATCGCGATTATTAAATGTCTATTATTCTACGCGTAAAACTAACTTTAATATACGTATAACATACCTAGCTTTAACATTACAAAGATGTAATGCGCTAAAAACCATATGCTACTAAACGATGCAGACATCAACAAGCAACCATATTCTCCAGCCAACAAAGCCAACAATTTTCCAAGGCAATTAGCTAAATTAAACGCTGCTCATTACTCTTTTCCCCAGTAAAACATCCTCGAGCGCATTGACGAGCCGGCGCACGAGCTAGTTAATCCCCATGGCAGTCATTACGCTAAAAGAATCAGTGCTACTTCCCTCTCATTTAAATACCGCGGCTAATTCGCGTCGAGAAAATTTTCTCTTTTCAAGCAGCACCTCGTTACGGCCACCTCTGGCAGCCACGTAGCGATGATTATATACGGCGCGACGCAGCCAGCCGAGCGCGCGCCTCTCGACGGAAGCGAACCTTACACTCGCTGCGGCCTCGGGGCACGCGCTCGAATGAAAAGCGAGAGCCGAGGAAAAAGGGGTGACGCTAAGAAACAAGAAAGGCGCGGAACTGGCTCTCTCTCTCTCTCTTTGTCGGAGGTACTCTGGGGGGTCGCTATTGATCTCCGACACGAGAAGTTTAGAGACGAGAGATTCCGGCGGCTCTCTCTCTCTCTCTCTCTTTCTCTCTCTCTGTGTGAAGGGAAGACCTCCTTTGCCGAGGTAAGAGAGAGAGAGGGAGAGAATATATAGGCACGAAGGAGAGGGCCAAGAATGGGGCCGGAAGTGTTTGAGTGTGGATACTTCAGCGCGGCCGTAGAATGAGCTTCGTGCGGCGCGAGGCTCTCTTTCTCGGCCCGCTCTCACTTTGTAACCCTTCGCGGAATGCGACGATCTTGATCACGAAAGAGAGAGAGAGAGACAGAGGGACAGCAGGCTCTGGGCTGTAAAAGCGCAGCGCTCGGTTTGGTTCTGCGGAATTGATGAGAGTATGGCAAAGGGACGTGTTTGCGAGTCCTGAGAGGAGCCCGGCAAATAGCCGACGAAAGGGGGATTATTAAGTTTTCGATCCGATCGATGGTTGTTTTTGCTTTTGTTATTTGAAAGATTAAGAAGATGGCAATGTTTTCAGTGTGGCAGGTGCTGCCTGAAAAGAGTAGTAAATTACGATGTCTATGTGGAAAAAATATTTTTTGAAAAACTGTTGTACTGTTACTAGAAGTTGCCAAACATTTTAGGAAATTTTACTAGAGTTGTAGTAAATTTTACTATAAATATAGGAAGAATTATTAAAAATCGAGTAAAATTTCCTATAAAAGTAGAGTAACCCTTTAAGTTTTTACAGTATGTAACCGCATTATGAAACAGATTAGTAAAATGTCCAAAATAATTTTTTCTATATAAGTATCAGATTAAATTAGCTTTATAAGCGTCAAGAAAGCATTATGAATATTAGACATGCCTGTCTAGTATGCTTTTAGTCTTTAAATAGTTATAAACCTTTATAAAAGAATAATAATGTATAAAATAAAAATAATAAGTATAAAACTATTAATAATGTTATATTTTATGTATAAAGTAAAGGATACAATCAAAAATAATCTTTATTTAAGAACGATTTTATTCATTAATTAAATTACATCATTATAATATTGGAAATGTTTATATGAAGTTAATATTAAGAATCTTATTTTTACGCGAGAAATCAATGCTGTCTAGATACAGCTTTAAGTTGACTTACATATGACGTACATTTTTAAAAATCAAGATGGAAAATCAAACTGAAATTTTTGAAAAGAATTAGTCAAGATAAAAATCAATTACATACAAATTTTTTTTATTCTTAAGTCAATTAAATTGTATAAATAACGAACTGTAAAGTGCCGAATTTCTATTTTAAGTTCTACTTTAAATTTCTACTTTAAAGCATTCTTGAAAAAAAAATATTTAATACAATAATTATAGAAAAAACATTTATTTATTATATTACCTAATTATTAATAAGTTCTATAACGAAATTCATTCTCTAACAACTTATTTACTGGGTGTTAGAAGTCAAGTGTTAGAACTAGTATTTCAAAAACATGACTTTTTCTTATTTAATTAAGCATAGCTCCAAATTTATTCAGTACATCATTATGTTATTTAATAAATTTTCTTTTTAATAATCATAAAGCGAAGAATACATAATTATTAAGACGTTAGCTCCATTAGAAATTAATTAGTATATATCTAAAGAAAATTTATATAATAAGCGTACTCCTTAGTGCCTCGTTTATTATCAATTAATTTCTGTAGCATATTCGCTCAAGACCTTAGCAAGTTGCTGCACAAGGAAAAGCACGGATAAATTTGTTGTTTTTTAAGGAAAGTGCACCGGTCTTGGTTGCTGAAAAGAGCCCAGAGGATGCCTAAAAAAAGTAAAAAGAAAGAAGTTAAAAAAGGCGTTGGTGGAATAAAGGTGGAAATGTTTCAGTGTTGACGTAAACTGTACAGGTATATATAGAAGAGAGTTCTTCTCTTAGTCTTCTTAGCTTTCTAAGAATGACGTTTGTGATCGCGTAGGCTTAAAAATGCATCGTTTAGTGAAACTGTAGGAAACCCGGATAAGGTCGGGGAAAGGAAAAAAAAGGAGAAAAAGTGAAAGACAGAATGGAGGAAAAGACGGTCGACGCCAGCGCTTTAATACGCTTTTTCTTTGAAAGCAGAAGAATTATAAAGTCCCAGAAGTGCAAGACTCCAGGCAATCTTCTGTGCCTTTGATGCTTAATTTATGAATTTAATTAATTATTTAACGAGTGATAGTTATACTTTAGAAAAATCTTTAAAAATGCTATGAAAGTGTATTTATGATATATGGTAAAGAATTTTATAAAAAATATTTGAAAATTGACTGCGCGTGTCGGGAATTTTGATAAAAATTAAATAATAAAATTTATCTTGCGATTTTCTTATAAATTTGATTATAATTTAATATTAAAATTCAATTTTCAAAGAATTTTAATAATGATGTAAACTGATGTAACAAGTTTAGTAGTCATAATAAAGAAACTTTGATCAAGCATCTCAGTTTCCAAGAAGCTTACACTTCTACTTAAAGGAGTAATAATCATTAAAATATTAGAAAATCTATTAATTTATTTGATAATTATTATACATGGGCATGAAACAAACTTAAGTGAGACAGTACTAAATCTTAATTTTTCATATGCCTTTTTACCGGCAATAAGTAGATAATGGTAATAAAGTCAAACGAATGACAAGAGTTGCCTTAAAACTACTTATGCAAGTTCCAAGACTTCTCCTCACATCACACAGACGCTGAAGAGTCAATTTTAACTTTATCTCTATAAGAGCTACCTCATTCTATGGCACGAGCTTTCAACTTATAGGTACTAAAGCAAGCAAAATCTTATTTGTAACTTCAACGATATCAGATACTAAATATAACTTTCGTTTTTTAAGAAAATAAACATTTTTACAACATTCGACGAACAATTCATAAACAATCGATAAGGTCAAAGTTCATTCATAATCCATATTTTTATGTTCCTCGTCAAATTTAGTTTTTCTAATTTTATTCCGTCATTCGGGAACTTAGAAAATCACGCGACATTTATACCGTACTACGTGCAGTAAAGCTTTGATACTCTAAAATTCAACCCGTGCTTTGTCAACATTAATAATACCAGAGCATAAAAGATTCTTTCAGTCCCCCCTCTCTCTCTTTCTCTCTCAGTCTCCCACGCTCTCCAGTATCCATTTCTCAGACAGCTCTCTGAATTATAAACATCACTTTAAAAGCACCTTCTACCTGGCAAAGAAGACATCTCCTAGTATAACGCACGCCCGCCTATGTACGAGCGGATATTTGCATAGTCGGCGTTGATGCATCGCTTCTGGTCGCGGTCCTCTATGTACGGACAAAGCCGCGCCGGAACAACTTATCGAACGATCGACTCTAGCGCGCGCGAGCTGGACAGGAAGAGCTAATCTCTGATAAGCGCACGAGCTCTCCCCTTCTGCGTATATACATGCCGGAATGCGTTCGCAGTGGTGGACAAATGCGCCTCCGCGAGGATTAATAGGTCGACAAATGCGCTATGGAAGGGAAAGGACGCAATAGCGGAAAAACAAGGAGCGTCGGACGGAGACGAGTATCGACGCCGGATGTACCGGTATAAAAGGAAGAAGAAATTACTGGAGAGGCGGAAAGACCGAAGCGGAAGATGAATCCCGGTGGAAGAGAAGCATCGGCCCGGTTGTCGGCGATGTATGTATGTGTTCGTTGGATTGAAAAAATACGATTCTTTTGATAGCGGAAAATATACGGAGGAGAGTGATGCTGTGTTTTCAGAGGCTCGCGAGCGTCTTGGGGGAATGCAAGAGGAATTTTTCAATACTCTTCTTACGCTACTCTGGGAGCATTTTATAAATGTTTTAGAGCACCTGAAGATATTTTACTTTCCTGCTAACTAGAGTGAAACGCTCTTCCTCTTTATGCTCCGGCTGCGATGCTGGATTATTAAATTCGTTTCATTTGGCTATAATCAAACGAAAGTTTGGCGCGCGTTGAACTGTTTTATCAATACACTTGACTTATTATTAAGTTGTGCTGCTTTTATTTCTTTAATCATGAATTCATTGTCATTTGATACTGTTAAAATATTTTATCTTAACTTAAACTTAATGATAAACAAGTACAAGAAATTTCAAAACATTTATTGTAGCTATGAAACCTCACTCTATGCCATTACTTCCGAGCAAAAATAACGTTATTTCATCGTTAAGCCTCCGACCCTAAAGATACAGCAAGAAACAGCAGAGGAGGGAAAAACTCAGAGGAGAATGAATCAGATAGATCCAAGGACCAAGACTACGCGAAAGTAAAATTAAAAGGAAATTACCGTGGCAGAGCAGATACAGAAGCACAAAACGAAGGAGTCAGCGTTACACGGAATCAGATAGACCGATGGGAGAAGGGGGGACAATCGCAACAAGCGGGACAAAAAGCAAAGGACCGAGTAAAACGTCGAGCGTGCACGAGCAAAAAAAAAGCCAAGCAGGAAAGCATCGAAGTGAATGTGGAAATCGATGCTTGTGCACTTTGGCTGCATTTATATTGCATGACAATCCGAGAGAGAGAGAGAGAGAGAGGGAGAGAGAGAGAGAGAGAGAGAGAGAGAGAGAGAGAACCCTCCCAGAGTCGCGTGATTTATTGCGTAATATCCGATCGTGAGCTGTAAAGCAATGACGCGCCGTGCTGCGCGCGAGCGGGTATTTTCAATTGAAAATTTGACGCATGGCGTACGTACAGAGAGCAGGCTTCATCATTGCAGGATAAACGAGAAGCAAGACTCGGCCTTCGTAGGATTAACTATAAGGGCAGATTTCGTCGTTGAATGTCCAACGCCGTGGATTGGCATATAAGTGATAAAGCTTTTTCGTCTAGTCAAGCGTACAATGATATTGATGCACAGGTGAGAAAATTGAGATGTGCTGAGATGCAAAAAATATATTTCTTTTCAAGGGAGAGTATTTTTTCGATTATTAGATTTTAAAGGCAATGCAGTAAATAATGTTTAGACTTTCTTTATTTTGGTGCTGTTTTTGCTTTTGTTTTTATTCTATTCTATGACGAATGTTTGTTCCTTAAGCTTAGCAGAGATAGTACCTTTAGAGAGATAGTATCTTTATAAAACTATGAAATTTATAATTCAATTTAAAAATTATAAAATACTATTTTACTGTAGCTTTCCTTCCAAACTTGTTACATTTTTACTGCATTATGTAAATCCCAAAAAGTAGTGTCATTGATAAAGTAGATTTATATACAATTATATAAAATCCTATGTTCTGATACGTAACTTTGATGTTAAATCAAAGTTTTGCCTTCCTTAATAGTTGTACATAGGACATTTAAAGAAGATATCAAAATATTATTGTTTACAAATAGAATTTAGGTAAAATAAATTCCAAAAAAAGTTCTAAAAGCCCTAACATTCAAATTAAGATCCAAATTAAATAATAATTTGGATACGAACACGTAACATTCGAGTGTTTTTATCGTAAATGTTATCACCTAAATCAGAAAGTAAATAAATTCATTTAATAATATATAAATGGTTCGTAAATAAGGCTGATGTTAAATATACGCGTACGACAGATTTATATATAAACACCAAATAGTGCTTTGTTATGAAAACACTTGAGCTTAAAGATAATTTTTTTTAGTGTTTAGCAAAGAAAGCTTATCATAAGTGGATAGTATTATATCTACTGCATATACATTTTTGTAGTATAAATAAACGTAAAGATTTATATATACATTTAATATAAATGTAATTTAGATTTCCGATTTAATTTTAAATATTTTATATGTTATAGTAATATTCGAATATTTTAACACTTTAAACAGATATTTATGCTAACTGTCGCAATCAAATTACTTCTTTAAATTACAATATCTATTTTAAAACTTAATAGAGGATGTTTGAACAAATATTTAATCTTTTTCGATTTCCGCAAGTATAGATTTCCATTCAAAAAAATAATGTATACGATTTGGAAAACTGGAAATTAATAGAGTACTTATATGCACAATATTCTCTACTAAAAAATAATAGTACATTTTGACATGGATGTGGAAGATGGTTATTTACTCTAAGAGATATTTTTCTCTCTCGTTTCGCCCAAGCATTTTACAACGTCAATGTTTCTTACACATAAGAATCAAACTATATTTTATACCATAAGAGCCAATAGAATTATGTCAAAGTCGTGATTTTGGGGTTAGAGTGGTATAAAATAATAGTGGTAGAAATTAAAAAGTAGTAGCCAGAAAAAAACAACTGAATCCGTAGATGCAGTCATTTTTTATTATGCCATATAATCAAGCGCATGCTACAACAAACGGAAGAACAGCAACACTTAACAAAAAGACCCGCAAGCCCGCTTTTTACCTTCTCCACGTAAGTCAAAAGCTTTTTCCAATTTCACCTTGCATATGACACGCGAGTCTCTTCTCTCTCTTTCTCCTCGGGGGCGCGAAGAAGACAACGTGACACTTCCTCTACCTACGTGATCCCGATACGGAAACGCTCAGGCCGCGAGCGACTGCATCCGTGGAATGGATAACGATGCGGTGTCTATCAGCGACAGGACACATAAAATGGACCGTGTCGCGCGAGTGAATTGTATAATCGCGGCGAAAGAAGAACGAGCAAAGTGATTCTGAATCTTTCAGTTGTGTTATACTTCTGGCCGACGGTCAATAGGTGCTTCATGAAAAGTTTAAGTTCTCGCTGTCTCTGCGCGCAGACGTGAGTATATCTTGTGCGATGAATGAATTATGAGACAGATTCTACTGACACGCGCGCTGCGTGCGGAATACTTTGAAGTTGCTGAGATTGCTTTGGTTTTCTGCTTCCTGTTCTGAGCGGGTGTATTTTTAGACGAGCCTTGTCTACCTGATATCCGGGAATTTAAAATAAAAAATGCAATACTGGTTTTTTTTTAGAATCTTTGATATTTTATTTGACAGCAGTGAAAATTATGCGTTTTTTCTTTCTGGTAAATTAAAGAATATAGTTTTTTTCTTTACGAGATTACTTGGTAGTAAAAATAACGTTTAATTAGTGCAAACAATGTTTAGAAACTAATTCTGTAACTTTGGTATCTCTGGTTTTAATTCTAACGTAATTTAACTTCTTAATTGATTTTCCATTCATTTAACGAATTGTATCAATTTAAAAATTATGAAAACTTCATCTACTTTAAAATTTTCCGAGTTCCATTTAATAGGGTAACTTCTATTTCCTTTAAAGATTCAGAAATGAAATTATCCTCTATCCTCAACTGTCCAATTTATCTTCCATCAAGTAATAAAATCTCAGTCACCAGAAAAAAAAACAAATTAAACCGAATTCATTCATATCCACCCACTCCCATCACTCCGATAATTAAAGCCGAACATCAGCCATCTCAATCCGCACACATCTCGATGGCTCCCCGAGCATCTACATAAGACAAACTTAAGGATTCAAATCTCGTCGATCGCTGGAGAATCCTCGTGGCAAAGTTAGCCGTCGGCGGGAATCGAGAGAGAGGAGCGGTAACGGCGAGAATTGACGGGCACTAAGTGGGCGCGGCGGCGTAAGCTCTCCCGAGCTTTCAGCGTACGTCGTGATGCGATCGAAATTTCGTATAGCCGCGAAATCTTGTTTGCTCGGCCGGCTAGACCGCCAGAAGCCCGTTAAATTTCGTTACGGGCGTAAAACATCGAGGGGCACTGGTTTTCCTTGCTTCTCTCCTTCTTATCTTCCTTCTTTTCTTTTTTCTTCTCTTCTTTTTTTAGTGAAGTATAAAATGGAGGTCGCCGGTGTGTTATGAAGAGGCCGAGAGGCCGTCGATCCTTTCTTGACGGTTCTTAATTTAAGCCGGTACACAGTGATTTTTCGTGGCCGTTTGAGCATCTCGACGTGATTTTCCTTGGAGACTTTCGCTTCGGCGTTCGATTGTGCGGAAATTAATTTTACCGAAGGACGACGTCTTTCTTATTGCCCCCCCCCCTCCCGCCCGTTTTTTTCTTTCTCTTTAGGAGACAGCCGCGAGCTCGTTTTGATATTGATTTTGATTAGTGAGTCTGATTAATGGCCGACGAGGATAAATTAAAGATTAAGAAATAATATTGAATGCTTTCTTTTTCCGAGTAATTGAGAAGCAATTAGTTTGCGATTATTTCCTCAATATTTGCTGGAGGGTCTTTAAAAAGGGATTCCTTAGAGTGGATAATTTTTTGTGATAAAGAATCGTTCATTTATGAATTTTATTTATGATTATGAGTATCTGTTTTGCATTAAACAATTTTATTTTTGTCTGAAATAAAAATGAATCGTACGTCATGATTTAGAACGAATATACGAGTATATTTAATACATATGTTGTTGATAATTTTTAATAATATTATTATATAGTAATAATTTTAAAAACTTTTAATATTTTAATAATTATAATTAATAAATTAATAATTATTTTGATAATTTAATAATTAATAGTGTTATTATATGTAACGATATTACACTAAAAACAAATGGCATATTACTACTGGTAGCATATTTATCCGGGTTACCTTGTATGTTTTTATGCAAGTACTTTTTTGTTAAAAAAAATATGCACTAGAGAGATTTGTATTTCAAATGAGAAAGCCATTAAAATTGCAGGAAAAATACAAAACAAAATGGTAAAAATTTTTTCGAATTTTAATGAAAACACTCTTCGTAACTACAATTTTCAAAAATTTCTCTTACACAACAACAGAACCTCATTAATGGATCATATTCTCGATTCTATATCGAATTCTCATTGTGTTTACCATCAATAATGTAACTGCTAATACCAGGCTCGCTGTATATCATCGCTATAAGCGAAATTTGAATACGAAATAGCTCGGCCGGCGCACAATGTTTTCGCGGTGCGGGGGAAAATGATAAAACTATCCTAAAATCCGCGCGGGAGGAGCGCTTTATTTTGCGAGCCGCGATTCAGAATTCTCTTTTCATTCTCGCGCAAATCCTCTACTGGTCCAATTCTCTCTCTTTCTCGATATGTGTGTGCGTAGTGCGAGGGCATACGTCGTTTTTTGCTACTTTGCATTACGTATGGATTTGCGATTCGCCGAAAAAAGCTCGACTCCCCAGAGTTAGCTATCCCACTGTACTACGGCTGACCCGATTTTTCACGCAGTTTGGCGTGTATGTGGGATGGGGCAATTTTGGCGAACCGGCGAAAAATGTTAATTGCGAGTATTGGTCGTCGTCCGGTGTGTACGCCCTCTGGTGGGAGGGTTTAGTAAATGAACGCCGAGTGTTCTATGATCATTGACTTTTTAATCTGTTAGAATGGTAATAAGGAATTACGCTGATTTAAAATTTTCGAATTTATAATTTGAAATAATTCGATTTTTCGTGGCTTTGATTCTACAATGCGGAATCAATTAGCATGCTTTTCTAGACTCACATAAATGTTGATTATAAGAACTAAAAACTAAAAACAGTTAGTTAAAAAATAGAACTGCATTTCCAGAAATTCTTCCATTTTTTTTCTACCAATGAAACGCTCATTGACATATTTTGTAATCATATACTAGACCTTTTGCAAAAAATGGAATTAATTCACCATAATTTTAAAAATACTTGAATAATGTTTTATAACTTATGTATAGAAAAAAAGCTTTCATATTATCTTTAGGATATTTTATAAATCCTAAAAATGTTACGCATTGTTTTTTTTTTTTACAGAAATTCAGTTCATTTGAAGTTTTTATTCAACAGAAATTTATTTTTAAAAAAATCAGTACAAAAGTTATATTTATTACAAAGGATTTTAATAATAATGTTTATGTAAAAATTTTAAAACAAAATACTGAAGAAGATGGCGTCAGTTCAATATCGAATAACAAATAAAACAGTAGGTAGGAATTCATGCTTTTCAATAATGAAAAGTATATTGCGAGTATTTTTTCTCAGCCACAAATATTATTAGCTTCATCTATTCCGGTATCGGAAGCATATTTATTTAATGGAAAAAATGAAACCAGTGCACCGGCTGCTGAATACAGTCAAACAAAAATAGTGCATCTCATTTCATACTATTCGCACGTTATTACTTTATCGATCAGTTATATTTGCCCTTTTCTTCTTTTACCAGTACAATGGCCATTTGTATTTGTTCATTAGAGCTGCAACGCGTGCGATGCGATTTGGTAATAATCTAGCGGCGATAAAAATTCAATAAAATTATGAATCCCGCGAAATAGCATTAAGCGCCGGCACTAATTTGCCGCGTTATTTTACGAATGAATGCGCTAATCTCGTAAGCTTCGTATAGCGTGCATTGTTTCAGCGTAAAATGAGCGCCTCGCAAATTTTCGTTGGATTACGCTCGCTCGCATTGCTATACGGAACTTCCGAGAGTACCGGCAGATTTTTCAGGACTATAAAAAGTAAATCAAGTTTGCCAGTAATTTTAATTTCCACGTGAGTCGCTTATAATGACTTATCATTTTGGTTAGTTTTCAGAATGATTTAACGTCATTTGTGCTGTATTATTAAAAGTAATGTGTCAAAAATCAGAAAAAGAAGAGCGTTATAATTGTTGCACTATAAATGATCATAAATCAAATGTCAGAATTTATGTTTCAATATAATATAATAATGCATAAATGTTTATGACTAATGACACATGTTTCAAATAAGAAATTAGGTCTTAAAGTAGTGAGTATAATAAAAACACCATTATTGTTTTGTTATTTTCAGCACCTTTATTATTGTACTTGTTATTGAAATTTTGAAAAAATTAAATTATTATTGCTGATAATTTCCAGTATTTAAATTTATTATTTACTTTTAATGGCTTGAGAACTGTAACACTACACCTTAATCCAACCATTTATTATCTTTAATTAATTAAGGTTGGCAAGCGGAAAATTCTAGAAGCCAACTTGTTTGGTAGCCATGGATCTGAATGACTTGTAATTTCTTAGGGTTGAAACAACACTTTAATATTTTATAAACTGCTCTATTTCCAAATTGATCAATTGTTTTTTCTTCTGTAATATTAATAAAATCATTGCAGTTAAAAATAAAAAATTATAAATTATTTAAGATAATTAGTATACAAAAGATAAGCAAACCTTAAAATTTTAACATTGACTTATAGCTCAAAAATATTCTGGCTAAGCTTATTTTGATTTAATTATAGATCAGATTAATTTTTACCACATTATAACTAATTACATAATTTGTAACACATTTTGTTATTGACTACTTTTACATTTTGATCATCAGTAAAATAAATAATAAATTTTTATTACTGCATCAAATTCTTTTTTATTTTTAGATCACATTAATCGATTTGTTATACAAGAAAAATTCTCTGCAAATGAGAAATTAAACTATAAAATAATTCAACATTTTGGTATTGTAATTGCATGACCTCATATATTGCTGGATGTTGACTTCTGGTCATTAATTATTTAGGTACAAATAAAATTTTTATGTATAACAAATCACCTAAATAAAAAGTTACATAGATGAATATTTTTCAAAAGTACCAGTTCTACAGAAATTGGATCTAAGATTCAAAAATTTTTGTTCACTCTAATGAGTTTTCATTTTTAATGTGTAATTTCAATTACGCTATTATACAGGGCGTTAAAAAAGATTGGACTATAAAATGAAAATCCTATCTCAAGAGATATTAAAGCGGCTCTATCTTTTCCAGATAACCTGTATAAATAAATGATAAATTTTATAATCGTTTCTTGTTATAACAGCATTATCTCATTTCTGGGTTATTCTAAAGTGATTAAATATCGACATTTTTTATTCAACTTACTACTCTAAAAAATCTATTAATTATTTTGAAAAACCAAAATATTTACAAACTTAAACTACATCAAAACAAAAAAATGTCCACAGACGTTTCCTTAAAACATTATTGTTTCAACCCAACCAACAGACGCTCTTCCCTCACATCAAAAGCTATCGCGGATTACGTCGCATATCGCAACAAAGCCCCGGGCTACAGCTCGCTTTAAAACTCGCCGTAAGGGGCATTACAGTCCGCGGCGTATACACCCGAGCCACGAGAAATATGATGGAAGACGTTCTCACGGCCGGAAAAGGATATGGCTTAAGAGGCGCGTAAGAGCCTGGCTCGCCGTAATTGGGAGACGGTGACTCTGAGATTCTCCAGAATTCCCCCGGCCGGATCGAAATTCCCATTGCAGGCTCGCGTAATATCCGCATCGCTCTCTCGTGTATCGCAGCGGAAAGGGCAAAGATTTTTCCTTACAAATTCTCGCGCCTCTCTTTTGTCGTCGGCGGCTCCTTTTCAATGGCTTTGTAGTGGAAACGGGCCGGCTCGCTGGCTTTAATAAAATCCTCTCCTCGTGCTGGACTGAAGGGCGCGCGGATAGAATTTATGTATTTTCCCATCGTCGCGATTATTGGGTAATTTATTTTTACGTCGCGGGACAGGCGATACCCGCGTGTCCGCTGGAGAGAGTGGGTATTATTTTACCGGGGGGAAAGTATTTGCGGTTATTACGGTGAGAGGCTCTGTGGAGGTGGGATATATGGGATGATATAGATTTTGAAGGTGTGGATAAGGTTGAGGTTTAGATTTAGGTTTAGATTGAGGTGTTTGGTTTTAGAAAGTTGAAATAATATACGAGAAGCGAAATGTTTTTTGAAATGAAATTTTAAGAATGAGTATGTAAACTTTTTTTTGAGAATCATAAAAACATTTCGTACCAATGAATTTTAAAGGCTGCTTTAAAAATATTCATTACAATGTTCAGGTGTACTTCGCGTACGTATAAATATTCAAGAGCGCTGTACTGCATTTTTCCATTTTTTACAACGTATATATTTTTTGAGAACAAAAACAATTTACTCAGCGCACATATATTTGAAATATTCAACTTTTCAAAACCAGATCAAATACACCCACACACAAAATTACTATATCCAACTCGTCGATTTACAGAACTCGAAAATACCATTACACAAACGTCAAACCCATATTCTAATTAACATCGAACCGCAAGCTCCAGAATTCAGCGAAATGATCGAGCCCAGTCGTGCGCTTCTTTACTTCCGTTTCGATAGCCCGAAAGCCAACTCGTCGGATGATATCCTTTCCTCTTGTCGCTGTCGCGGATCGCTGAATCGTGCCGGCGCACACAGTCACGTCTCGCGTTTCGGAGCTCGCGTTTTCGCCGCGGGCCGCGCGCTTCGTGATTATAAAGCAAACGGACTTTGCGAGAGTGCGTTGCGATAATTGGCAAAGCCAAATTTACCGTGGCACTGACTGTAAGCCCGCCCTTCGGCGCTTTGCGAGAGAGATGGGGAGAATGGCAAACTTGGATGCTGCGGCATGCGTGGGCGAATTATACGGATGCGGTCTGGATTTAGTAGGTATGGGTTTATTAGAAAAGGGAATTTGTGAATTGCTTTTGAATGGGGTTTATTTTAATATTTTACTTCATTTATGTGTACTAAATATTAATATGTAAGATTAAACGTTTATTGCGAATATTAAATACGGAATTTAATTAAAAATTCCTTAGAGTATATTGTTCGTAAACGAAAACATATCTGGCTTTGCTAATATCCGTCTGACCAAACACGTCGCATACTACTGAATTTTATACACTAACGTCGCTCACTTTTCTCCAGATAAATCTAATAACAACGAGACATTTTTCCTACTCCCACAATATTCAAGCGAAGCGAAGCATTTTTCTCCAAGCGCATCTCTCCGTTTCCCAAACAAGCGCATCTAGAATTACTCCCGCCTCTCCGGCGTATATCCCCGGCTATTGAATAATCCGCGCTCGCTTTGCGCTTCTTTGTCCCGCTCGCCGAAAAAGTTACGCGAATGCCTTATTCATCCCTCCGGCGCGTAGCCGAAGCCAGCCGGCGGCGCAAAAAGTGGATCCTCGAAATTCGCGTATTTACATTACTAATTCAATACGCAACGATTTCAAGAGCCGCCCGAGAAGTAGTCGTCTTTATAAACTCATTTAGCCGACAAGTACTTCGCTCTCTCTCTCTCTCTCTCTCCTCTTCCTCGCGGCGCCGAGCGTCTGCGGCTCGTTTTTCAGCCCGTCCTCCTTCGCGCCGTCCCCTTTTTCTTCGTTCGAGCGCGCCGAGGCTCCGGCGACGATAGGATCTGCGGGCCGGACGACAAAGAGTAATGTCCCTTCCGACGCCGGATAATTACTAAAAGATGTCGTCTCACTTGCCGTCCGTTCCGTCCTCCCGAGCTCCTCACCTGCTGCTCCGGCTATCTTCTTATTCAACGGCGCTTTTCGTTGCATTGTTTCGCCGTCGCTGGGCTCCTCGCCTCTCAATTTCCTCTCTCGCATTAAAAAGCATTGTTCCGCTTTTTCTCGCGCGAGCGCGAGGATTAGTCACTCGTTTCTCCGCGCTCGTGCTTTTGTTGCGCGCGGGGCTATCATAAAACGGAGCGCTTCCATGGAAAGCCGGACGCGTGTAAGCGCTTCTTTCGCGTGTCTATACACGCGGCAGCGAGCCTTTAATCCTTTGGACAGATATTCTCTCCGGCTCGCTGTTTTATTTATGCGGCGCGAGCGTACGTAAAAGTTGGGACGGACAATCGGCGCATTAAGGCATTTGAAGGATTTGTCGGGGGAAATTCGCGCGTGGGTGTATATAGGGTTCGAGAGCTATTGTTTCAGTCTGAGATTTTACCTGAATGCTGCTTTTGGGATGGCTGGAGATTTTTTTGATTCTTGGCAAAAATGGGGATTGCGATTTGCTTTTCCGTTTTGTTTAGTGCTGACCTATTTTTGTCGTTTTCATTGTGCTCGAGCTTTTTGTTGAAAACGTCCTTAATACTTGTTTTGTTTTTTAAGACGAGGCTTTCGACGCTGTTTCCAAGTGAATTTTTAAAGGTTTTTATTTAATATTTAAACGTGTTTCGGGAGCGAAAAAAAATTGTCAAATTTTCTTTTTCTTGAAAAAAAGAGAAAAAAGTAGGCCCACGTACGTACTTTTCCAACTTGTAAAGTCTTCTCAATAGTTGACTACGTGGTGTTGTTTTACAAGGCTGACCCGAAGAATCGAACTTACACATCCAGGCCTGAATCGAGAACAGAAAGAGCAACGAGCTCTGCGTGCCGCTCGACGTCCCACGAGATCAGTCTCGGAAAGAAACGTAGAGGCTAGCAGTGTACGCTTGAAATTCTCAACTTCGACGTCGCTAGACTTCGATTATTGTACATCTCGTGGAAGGAAAAAATTGGATAGGAAATTTCTCTATCAATTTCAAATTGGAAAACGTTGGTCGTATTTATTGATTTATTTATTAATGAAAAAAATAGGAAGTTTGAGAAAGTTTTTTATTAATAGTGGTGATTTTCATTCAATTTAAAATGGTTAATAGTATAATTTAATTACGTAAATGTTTTAAGAACATTTTCATAAATTTGGAATTATTCCTATTAAAAGTTCCTATTTTATATTTTATATAATTAATGTTTTCTCTTCATCAAAATCATTTTACGTAATGTTTGCTATATTTTCTTGCGTTAATTTCTTAAAGTTTTATTTCAATCGTATTTTAAAATACATTTATCATACATAAATTAATTTTATATAAAAATTTAGAATACAAGAATCAATCTCCGAATTATAGATTTTTATCGAACTTCTAAAGGTAATTTCTGACACCAAATAACATAGAAAAATGCTTTTAGTTTGATTTCGTACGTCTCGTATTCCTGGAAATACGACAAGCAATATTTTATGTTACCCGGATGACATGTAACTTATAATTTAGCTATATTGATTTCTATCAAATTTTCAAATAATCCAACGCTATTAACTGGCAGACAAGCATGAATATTATTTAAACATAATCGAAAATTATCTCATTATAAAGGTTTAATCTTGGAACAAATTTATTATTCACAAATCGTAATTGCTACAGACTACGGAATCTGATAATAAATACATCAATTTTTGAAGAAGGTAGAAGCTAAGATATAGGTTGCTATTGAAAATTGAAAATGATAGCAATTAAATTTAACCTACTCCGCATCTTAATAAGAAATCGACTTGGATTTTATAAGAATATTTTTTATCCTCTGTCACTGATCGCTAACGCTCCTGAATCGAATAAAATGTTGAATTTAATGAAAATTTGAGAGAATCAATATACGTAATTTACAAGTCGCATATAATTAGGGTATAGTATAATAAACGATTACTTACGGTATTTCTAAAAACAGAAAAATTTAAACACTTATCAATCAAACATTCTAAAACCAATTAAAACCCATCCAAAAAGCCACCATCACCTCCACTCAACCAACCCTCACCCAGCCACATTTTTCCCTCCCCACCACAGAGCCGTCACCGCCAGTAATCACATCCGCACCCGTCCACTCTGCGCGCGCCGTCCGCGTCCATAATAATCGTCCTCTCACGGCGAATCGCATTATCCGCTTAACATTGTAATTCGCTTGGGGGCTCGTCGACGCGCGCCGCGTTACGAGATTATATGCGCGCGCTTGTGCGTGTCGCGAAGGTAAGTCGCTTCAATTTAGCCGGACTGCGGCCACCACGGCTCGGGCTCGGAGAAGCCCCTTGTAGACACGCGTGCGGACAGCGCGTTGTGTGAGACGGAGTGTATGGCGATGAAGCTGAGACAGGCTGCGAAATGCGTCGTCGTGACGTGAGGGTAGGTAATGGCTGGGTAGGTGGTTGGTTTGGTTTGGTTAGGGAGGTGGAAGGAGAGTTTGGGAGATTTTTGGGTTATTGGAAATGTAAATGTTAATGAAGTTTTTTGTGTAGCGGTATTGATGTTATTTTATTTTAAGATTATTAGTGTGGGCGATTAGGAAGTAGCTCGTATGTTCGCTATTGGGAAATGTGGAATATAGTAAAATCTTGTATTTCTATGCGGATAACTTATTTTTATTGCTCAATGAGGTAGTCATCAGCATTTCTGAAATTTATGTATGGCTTTACCTATATATGATCAAGTTTCTGGATTTTCTCGAGGACCCTTAGACGAATTTAGCTGAAATTTTGCGAGGATTCTCTTCTTATTAGGAAAAGCTTATTTTGAACGTTTTATGATATGTTTAAGCGCAGCACCAACTCAAGAAAATTTTATAAAATACAATTTTTAAATAATATCTTGAAATTAATTAAAATATTTATAAAATATACAAAAATTAAAAATGGTAGATTTCTAAAAAATATAACTTTTTTTTATACGTTTTCTATTTCTTCTTCTTTTTCTTCTTTCTTTGACTATTAACGATCTGTTCGTTTTGCCATTACACAGTAGTATTATGACGTAATCTGAATTTACTTGTATAGATGTCTCTGGTGTATTTGTCAAGTAGGACTTTTAAATGTTTCTACTATGACGAGATGGGTTTGAATTAATAATAGTATATTTATGAGGCCAATTCTGGCACATTTTTTGAACGAAAAATCTATATACGTTTTCTAAAAGCAGTACTAAATTTCGTAAAGGTAAAAATAACGTTTACAAATGCTGAAAAACGACAAAAATTTGAAGACGCTTTTTGAATATTAATTGAAACTATAATCACTAGACAAAATCCTAAAATAAAAATAATAGACTTCCAGAAAACACAACTTCTTATGTTAATAAGTTCAATATAAAAACTTCAAAATAGTCTAATAATAAACTATATAAAAAAACCCTAAACTATACAAACACGTACTTTTTCCAAAAACCTCCCATCTCTTTTATCAACCCAGCATTCATCCACCCAAATGAAAAATCTCACGCCAAGCACAAGCTAATAATTCAAATCATCCCGAGTGGCCATCAAAAGCCATCAGAGCACTGCGAAATAAACTAGAGCCACTTTATTCTTACTCTTCCCTAGAGTAGACGCGCCGCTCTTTGCTACAGACACATCTGCCTCTACGTTTGACGGCGCAAATGACACGAGTGCTAGATGAGCCACGAGCACTCTCCGGCTCAACGAGGCCTCCTAAACCGTCATCCGCAGCTACAAAACTGCAAATGCACTCGCGCTCGGCCGAAGTCATAAGAAGAAAGAGCGCCTGGAAAAAGAAGAGCCGCTTTTCGCCGTGTATATACTGTATCTCTACGGAAAACTGTTTTACGCGAGAGAGAGAGAGAGAGCACGCAGAGAGAAAGTATCACGCATTGTGCTGAGCATTTGCATGTTTAACTCGCTATCTCCGGCTGGCGTGTCTAGCTGCCGACGACGACGCGGCCCCTATTCCCTTTAATGAGCCATTTTCCGGGGCGCCCCGAGGCTCCTCTTTCCTCTGTCTTCCGAGCTTCTTCCCAGGCTGGAAAGTTTCGCGGCAAATGAGGAGCCTTTTATCATATGCAGCCGAATTTTAAACTGCAATCAATAAAATTTAGCGTAACCTGGGCATTACATACAGGGGAAGTTTATAGTCGTCCCGAGCGGGCGAGATATCGTTTTGATTAAACAAGCTCGATCAATATTCGGCCTTATTACAGCGGGAGCGCCGGCGTTGGGAGAAAGTTCGAGGTGCGTGGGATAGGAGAACTTTTCGGCATTGTAAATCTTAAGCTGAAGGCTTGTTTGTGTTGAGAGGAGTTACGTTTTTTAATTAGGTGCGTGAAATTTATAGCCAGTGTCGTTTTTTTTTAACTAAGGAATGAGATTATGTGTATGAGGTACTTAATAATGCAATATTCTCTGTTCCGGAAAATCCCTTGGCTTTATTACTTGATTTGTTGAATAAATATCGTTACTTTATTAGTTGACCGGAAAGGCTTTAATTGTATAATTTAATTTGTTCGGAAGTTTATTAGAATATCCTATTATTACTTTTCTTTATATAAAACTGTGTTAAAATTATTTTCTATTATTATAATAAAAGTCCTGCTTTTTCTACGGCTCAATCTAATTAAAAATAACAGGTTTATTAATAATTTAAAGTAAATCAGATGTTCAATAATCATCAGTATGAAAAATATTTATTTATAAATTATACAATTAATAAAGATATTTGAATAGTATTGCTCGAAATTTTACTTTATAATTAAAATAATTATTTGCATTGCACATTTATGTAATAATATTAGCTATTATTTTGTATTATTACATTTTTGTTTATCCGTCTTCTCTATTTTCCCTATACACAATATGGGTCTACGGGAAATGATAATCGCAGAATTATGCAAATATTTTTATACATAATTACAATAACGTACTAAACACAGAAGCATTAAAATAAAAAGCTCCTTTCAAACCAAGCCAAACAAAAAGTCCGCCACCCTCTCGACACTTGACCACTCGGCGTTTAAACGACAAAATTTAACGACCGCCGAAGCACCCCGAGACTCGTTACGTTAACGATCCCAAGTCGACGGCGCGAGATTTTTGCTCGCTTACAACAATAAGTTACGGATTAGCCTCGTTCCGCATGTAAATTCCCATTACTTAGCCTAGCAGACAGAAGGCAGCGACGAGCGCTCCTACAGATACGTGTACACCGAGCCCGGGCACGCTCGATTCGCGATTCTCGAGCTACTATTATTATGAAGTTCAAGGAAGCGCGTGACGACGACGTCGACTCGCAGTGCGCCGGGACAGAGACGTGAGACTTAATCGAGCCGACCCGTAATGCCCCGCACGCGTACTCATACCCAGGCGCGGGCGCGCCAGCTCGAATATGTATATAACGTACTGCTGGCGGTGGCTTTTCTCCGCGCTTGCATTTGCATTTACGTAGTTCTATTTGCATCTTGGCCGAACAACTACATACATACACACACACACACACACACATACACACACACATACAAACAAACACACACACAGACACACACACACACAGACATATACACGCGCGCGCACACACACATACATACACACACATACACATATACTACTCACACATACACACACGCACACACAGGTACACACATATACACATATACATACTCACACATACACACACATATGCACTCATAAACACCCAAGCACTCAAGCGTACACAGCATACGAGCACACACATACACTCATACACACACAGGCGGCGCTAGGACTGCGCTTATGGAAATCCAAGGGTATGACGTACGAGCCGCGAGCCGAAAGTGCTAGGACTGCGCTTATGGAAATCCAAGGGTATGACGTACGAGCCGCGAGCCGAAAGTGCTAATAGCTACTCTCCACGCGCGGTCGCTTCTCTATCTCAAGGACAAGCCCCCAGAGTTGCATTTCAGGGGATATTCGAGAGTAGCCGCTGGTCCACTCGGGCGTGCTCACCCCTGAATAATTAATCCTGATATCTCGAAATCTCGATTCTTACGAGCGCTGATATTTCAGTGATTCTGGATTTCCAGGATGAGAGGGGGGATAAAAGGAACGATTCGCTGGATAAGCTTGCTTTATTTCACCGAGCTGTGTTTGTAATAATTCCTGCGCTATCGGCGCCCGCGCGGTTTTGTATATATAGCTGCCGCCGGGAAGACGTTTATGGAGCGGCGCGATAGGCCAATGCGAGTCGATAGCGCGTTTTTCAGCGTCCGATCGATTCTCCTTCGCGATTCGCGATGTATTGGTTTTCCATCTAGGCGAGAGCCGGAATAGCGCCGCGGGTGGCGCGAGTTTTATGGTGGTTTCGCCTGATTAAATATTGTTTGGCGATGATACGAATGTCAAAGTGGTCTGATGATTTGTTTAGAAGAAGCAGCGTTTGGATTTTCTTTTTATTAATGATTAATATCTGAATGGTAATGTAGTAAAGTTGTTATTGCGATTTTGACTAGTGATTGTACTTTTAAATATAAGTTGATTACAAGTTCATAATTACTACTTACTATTAGTATCATATAATGAATTTCTTGTTCATGTACAAATGAAAAGATAAAACTCCTTCGTATTTCAAATTTTAATGGTGTAGCAAAATAATGAATGAAAAAGTCTTACAAACTTGGTCTATTGTTTACTATTCGTACAATAACAGATACGCTGCAGACACTACTGGTCGTTATTTTTTCAAATACGAGTCTTTCTCATTTTCCAAATAATGAGGTAGCAGAATCAGTCTCATTCTCACAGTAAGCTCTTTATTTACTACAGATTCATCTCGTGGGATTATGTCTCGTCTAATTTTTGAGTAAGATATTTTTCTGTGCATTACCCACTCGATAATGATTTATTTTAAAATTTGTAAAAAAAAAGTACGCGTATTGAAAGCGAACCTTGATTTTCTAAAATCAACATTTAAAACATTTGAAAATCTGAAAAGTTGATCTTCTGTAAAACTATATAATATTTTTAAATTACTTATTACTACATATCGTTGTTCCCAACAAAGACTAGTGCATTACAAAAGAACTGCCCATTTTAAAATAATTATTTAATTTAGAACTTAATACACCCCGAGGGTAATATCTTAATGATACAGTTTCAAAGAATCTTGATTCATTTAAATTACTCAGAGATTTCGTAAAATATTAGTCTTCGTTAAGAGCTACGCCATTGCAACTTTGATTTTAATATTATAACTTTGGTTAATGTTATTGATATTTTACCTAATTTATATTAGTATGCTTTTAAAAATAGCATTTGCAGAAACGCCTTTTAATAAAATTAAATTGATTGTTACGTTGCCTATACATAATATGATTACTTATCTAACTATTGCGTCAAACATTTATAAAATGTCATATAAGTAATTAAATGTAATTAAGATATTCAATTCGAGTTGTTCTTAAAATGTGTTATATTGGTTTGAACAATTCGATGTAAGTATTAATATTATTTTATATAGAAATTGAAGTTTTATGCTTTCAGCGTATAGCGTGCCTGTCGGTCATATGGCTTTATAGTAAGTGGCACGTGCACACATAAATGCGTGCACCGGCTTCTGAAAGACCAACGTTCTGATTCAGCAATTTCAAAAATGTCGATTTCTCCTAGTATAGAAACGTTTTCAAATCTAAAACTTCCCCTCCGATATTCCCAGCTATTTATTTCGTGAAAATTACTAGAAAATCATTCGTATTATATCTGCCGTTTTTTAATTATTGTCAACACAAGACTTCTATATTATCTACCTATAATTATAATCTATTATTTATCTGCTATATCTTCCATTTATATGGTTGTTACGGACAGAATTGAAATTGATAAAATTATTTAATTATAATTTCAAATATTTAAATTTTAAACATAATTTTCATTATTAGTTATGATCGCGCAGAATTTCGAAATAAATACAAATAGGGCTTATTGGGAAAATACACGGCGTCGAGTAAAGCTTAAAATTGGGAAAATTCTTTTATTTTCATTTTACTAAACATAATGTGTGCGTATCCCTTAATTATCTGAAGAAGTTTGAATTGCTCTTTACTTGAACGAAAAGAGTATTTGCGCGTATACGTTAGGTGGGGGGTAGTGTGAAGGCCCTCACAGAGAG
>JAPYZA010003947.1:0-15374 GCA_030522685.1 Eupelmus azureus | reverse complement strand
GTTCTTTCATGTCTACCATTTCTTCTCCACTTGCTGCCTCAACACTCGTCGAAGCTTCATAATTGGAAGTGCTGATATCCATATTTTCAATATTGGATTACACACGAGGTTTTGCTGGTACAATAGAAGATATCATGAAATAAGTTATTCTTGATTTTGTCTTCGCATTGAATCCCTGTACCATCGTATTGCAAAAGTAACAGTCTCTTTGAGATTGAGGTACTGACCATATCATTGGTGAACTGTATTTTAAAGCTTTTTCATTTTTACTTTCACTCCATCGTCTTAACATATTCGTTATGATTCGGATTCAGCGATCCAGAAAACGTATAAGTATTATGTTTTTTTCTACTGAAAAGGTTTATGTTCAATTTGACCTTGAAATGACATTGACGCTGACGCGATGGAGTTAAACTGACCTCGGATTCGGATTCAGCGATCCAAAAAACGTATAAGTATTATGTTTTTTTCTACTGAAAAGGTTTATGTTCAATTTGATCTTGAAATGACCTTGACCCTGACGTGATGGGGTCAAACTGACCCCGGATTCGGATTAAGCGACCCAAAGTACTTAAGAATAGCATACTGTGATCTCGAGATCAGACCACTTTTTTTGTGTGCCGGTGTAATTAATGTAAAAATAAGGCTAATTTTTGAAAATTGGCTCTTCGATATCGCAGTTCAGGGGGCCCATGGGACAGAACCTTTTGAAGGAGCTCCATTTCTAGATGAAAGAAGGCCATTTACCAAGTGCCAGCTAAATCCATCACCTGGAGGGTTGATTGTCCCCTTGTAAGTCTAAACTAAACTCATAAAACGTAAACCCATACACCTATAAAACCATAAAACTTAAACCCATAAACTCAAAACCCATAAAACGCTAAACATTAAGCCTATAAACTCCAAACCTATAAACCCTAAATCCATAAACCCACAAACCTATAAATCCTAAACTCATAAACCCCAAACCTATAAACTCTAAGCATATAAGCCCTAAACCAATGAAAATTTATTGTGTTCATAATGTTTTCAAAAAAAAGGGGAATTTCTACGGGTGCTTGATATTATTGATAAAATTCAATTTACCAAGGGTCAAATTAAATGTAGTCACTTTTACGAAAAAAAATGATAAATTATTCATCTTAAATTATTAATCGTTAATACAGTAATTTTAAAGAATATTTCATTCAAAATTCTACGGCAGTTATTACATAATATCGTATAAACGTTCTGATGTTGATTGTTTTTTTAAGATCTTGCATACTAATTGATTTTGTTTAAATAATATGTCATACAAAAACTTACATAAGTTTTTATGAAAGATCTTACTTAAGAATCTGGATAAATCTTGCAGAGAAGATCTTACATTATAAATAATATGATTTTAGATAAGAACTTATATAAGATTTCATGTAAGATCTTGTATCAGATATTGCAAAACTTTTTCAGTAGGAATATGCTTTATACGTTGGATTAATATTTTTAGAAATATATAAGATATTTTCAAAGTTTTGTATTGCAGTTAAAAATTTGAGAACAATTAATGTTATTTATTATTCGGATAACAAATATAAAAATTATATAATTCATCTATGTCTTGTAAGAAACTTACCGTAATATTAGTTTCGGAATCACTTCTTAATTTTTTAGTAGGTGGTGAATCAGTTGTATATAGAAAATTATCTTTGACTGCAGAATAAAGTCTAGCTGTGTTTGCGTAGCTTTCTATTTCATCTTCAGTTATCATTGAACTACCCACGGATAAAGTAGATAATGAATGCGTTGAATTTATATTATTGTGTATGGTTTGCACTGTACCAGATCTAGATGTTTCCATTTCGTTAGTTTGTTGTTGAAAAACATTATCAGAAGAAGCAGTTAAGGATTGGCTACATTTAGTTGTAGTAGTTGCTAGTATACTTGAACTGTTTAAAGTAGATGATAAACTGGTATCAGACGATAAATTTTTATGGCATTCTGAAGAAGTCAAAAGATTCAATGAACATATATTCGATGCAGTATCTGAAGCTACATGAGATGATGCTCTTGTAGAAGACGTGTGAATTAGATCTGCCTGTTTCGAACATTCATCAACTTCAAATTTTATTGGTTCAGACTCTTTGTTAATTTGTAATTTTTCGCATTTTTCTCGTCCCTTTTCCCGGCGATGATTACTAGAAGTTCTTTTTGATGTTATAAATGTTGTTGAATTACATCCGCTAGGTACTGAGTTTGACAAATAAGAATTTGATTTATTCAAAGATGTCGAAGATTCGGCTTCAACAGTACTATATGTACATTGGGAAACTGTTGAAGTAGGTATACAAGTAGAAGTTAAGTAGTGAGTATTGTGGCTATCTTGATTGGAGAATCTGCCGTTCATATCAGTCGTTTTTACTATTTCATGCTTTACTTCACTTGATTTTGAGCTTGGCTTTGTACGCTTAATTTTCATTTTTAAACCTTTATCCACTGTAGCTAAATGTTCGGTAGTCATTTTTTCACCATGGATGGTATTTAAAACATGACTTGCGCTTTTCGTCTTAATACAACTTATTGAATCTTGAGAAGAATTGATATCTTGAACAGTATTATCAAAGTTACTAATTACCTTATTGCTAGTGCTACATGATAAACTAGATGAAACCGAAGTAGGTAAAAATAATGAAGCAGAACTTTGATTATTTTTATTAACTAAAGTACTATTATGGCAAGAACTATAAAGAATTTCAGAATTGTGGATTTGTTGATTTGAAGCTGAAGTAGAAGGCATAGAAGCCATGCCGATTACTGAATTTAATTTTTCGTCTCGTGTTTTTTCTATATCAGCATCTAAATTAATAATAAGATTTCCAATTCTAATATCCCACTCATTATCATCGTACTCAAAGTTATTTATCTCCTTCACCTGAGCCCACTCCAGATTACAATTGTGTGCAGCCACGGTGCTAATTTTATTGTTTTGATTAACTTCTCTATTGATCGACAGTTTACATTGTTCTAAAGCAGGCCTACTAAACAGTATTCGTAATACAAATATTTCAAATACTGAATGACAATAAATGTTTATTTTATTATTTTTTGATATACAACGCTTATTTGAAAACGGATATATGCAATGCAAATTAAGAAAAGACCTTTCTACAGACATAGACGACATAACTTAAAACACAAAACTTGAAATTCTATCAGTGTAATAAATAATTTATTTCTTGTCTTTGATTTTAAATAGCATTTAATTATGTTTTCAGAAAAAAAATGTTGTCTTCCACAGAGGAAATTTTTTTTCAATATAGAAAACATTACATCTATTTTTTTACTATTTGTATGAATTAATATTCTGAGATGTAATATTATTAAATTTTTAGTGAAATAAATTATTAACTATATTAAAATAGGCTGTTTGAAACACAAATTCATTGTTTCAAATACTTTATGAAGTTGATTTTGATATTAAGTAATGCTGAGTTAAAGATATTACAGTAATTCGATTATCTAGATCCTTGATGAATTAGAGATTCAATTACCAGTGTCACCAATATCTGAAATACAATCAAATATGTATTAATTATTAAATTTTCATTTTCTTTTGAAGCTTTGATAATAATACATAAAGAGTTATCATGCTTCTTGATAATTTAATATTCATGTATATTATATACAAGCAAACAAGGACAATAACTTTGTGATAAAAATATGAAGAATAGTTTCTTTATTTTTGAATTGGTTTACTAGATTTTCTCTAGCCTTATATTTACATATATTACCAAAATTTTTGGTCAATTAATGGTAACGAAATAATTACTGGTTAAGTAATATCAAAATTGCATTGGTTTACTAGATTTTCTCTAGCCTTATGCTTACATATATGACCAAAATTTTTGGTTAATTAATGGTAACGAAATAATTACTGATTAAGTAATATAAAAATTTCTGTATGATTTAATAATATTTGTATCAAGAATAATAAGTTAAAAAATTATGAAATACCACATTTTTAACAAGTTTATCAGATAGGATTTAATATTTTTTTATTGTAAGCTTTTGCATAACTTAATTTCAAAGAAAGACTGTTTAACAGAAATTCGATGAGTTAATGCAATAAGCATGCCATTTTAATTCGATACTCATTTTTCACAAATCAAGCTACTTTTAATATTAAAAATATATCAAGCGCTAAGTGCCAAGGAAAGCCAAGTTCATTTTTAAAAAACGTAAATATATATATTTATCTTCAGAATTGAACATTAGTTGGTTGAACTACCTCATTTTTTTACGAATATGTAAAAATGGACTTAATCCTCGTTGGATCTGAACCCTCCATATATTCTATAAACCAAGGAAATAAGTGTCTTCGCTGATTATCCCCGTAAATTTTGCATTGTCCAGTTCTGTATAAAATTTTAAGTCATTATTCTAAAGCGTCTAAGACTCTCATTAGTAGAAAATTTTTCAGATATTTTTTAAAATTGTATTAATATCTAAAAAATTCGATTCGAATGTATTACTTGCAAGGAAAGTTAACGAAACTAATATATATCCAAGAGAATCCAAAAGTAAGAAACAAAATATATTTTATTCGCCAATAAACATTTCTACAGAGTAAAAACCATCCTGCAGTTTACCCCAAAAATAATCATTTTTAATTCTCTGCTATAAAAAATTATAGATTTAAATCATTAGCAATTGGTTACGGTTAAACTGACGAATAAATGGGTTGTTTTATTTCAAATAAGTGCTGTAACACTTAATTTTTGGGAATAAAAATAATGTTTTTTATACTTTCTTTCTACAAAACATTTACAATTTTATTTAGTTGATATAAAAAGGGATAAAAATTACGAAATTATATTTTCCAGACAAAATGGTTTTTTTAATAAACATCTTTTTGAGGATTAAACTAACCTTATTTATCAGTAATTTAAAGATATAATAAGTACTTAATTTTAAATTGTTATAACTTTAAATTGTGAGACAGTGTAATTACTATGCCTCAAAACCGATGCGAAAGCATCGCAAACGCAGGTAAATGCGAAACGCAAGGCAGCAGGAGCCGCGTAGCCTCACACTTTCAGGCTCATAGAAGCCAGTAGCTTAGAGCGTTAGGGTGAGATAGAGAGAGAGAGAGAGAGAGAGAGAGAGAGAGAGAGAGGGGAGTAGCAGACTCGAGCAACGCAATGAGCAAGAAAACCAACAGCGCCAAGCTGCGAAGCCCAGGGGCCACCGATGATTGCCAGACACCCGCGAATCTAGAAATTTGGAGAGAGAGAGAGAGAGAGAGAGAGAGAGAGAGAGAGAGGTGCGCGCAAGAATAATTAGATTGAATTCGCGACGATACGCGAAAGGCACGCGCTCGTAAATCAGAAAGGCGGTGCGTACAACGGTACGAGAAAGAAAGAGAGAGAGAGAGAGAGAGCGCCGGAGGGCGGAGACGAAAAACTTTCCATACCGACGGAGAAGGGCCAAGCTACATCGATGAGCGGCCGACGACTACGAGGAAGCTTCGACCAGGGCAGAAGCTAGACGAAGCACCAAGAGCAGATCGCCAAGCAGCCGATCGAATGTTGCGAGCAGCAGCCAGATCAACTTGCCCTTGGGGTAGAAAAGGTCGTAAGTAGCATCTAGAAACTTACGGAACGCTTCGGGCTGGCCGTCTGCATAAGCCAGCCCGATTCTGCGATTCCCTTATTCTCTCTCAACATATCTCTATAGCGCAAAGAACTTATTATTTAGAATATGAAGGTTATAGAATTTTCGCGCGCGAAACACATATGATAATTTACTAGCTGCCTTGCGAAGCGCATATACCTAATGTTAAATAAGGAGCACGTAAAACCGAAATACGCGTAAACTGCGTAACTAGCGTATCACCAAACTTAGAATGTCGCAGAATATCAAATTATGTAAAGTAGATTTTTGTTAACTATTGAAATAAACTCAAAGAGAGGAGAGCGGAGAAGCTCTCCACGAACAAAATTTAAAATACGCAAATCACCTCATCCTATGTTCAGCCTCTTAATTCATGCATGCCACTAAACAAATAATTATCTAAATATTTGGTATAGAAACGTAGTAAAAGAACCGTCCCACTCTCCGCGGTCCATCGCTGAGCGACGGAGATGAAACGAGCAATCACCGGAGCAATTCTAATTTGTGAACTGGCGTATTCGCTCGCGTAATCGAAACACATTGAGAATACATTTGCCATACTAAGCTTGCTTTAAAATTAACCCAGCCAAACGCCACGTCACAAAATGGCGCCCAACCGTGGTTTTAGTTTTACGTTGGCGCTACGCCACAAAATGGCTCCCAACCGTGGTTTTAGTTTGTAGAAATCATTAGTTTAGTTAACTTTAGTTTAGAACAATTTAAAATAATATATAATATACGTTAGAATAAATTAAAATTTTGATTGGAATATAATAGAAAAATTATGAATATGATAGATACGTTTCCAGATAACGTCGAGGAAGAATTTCTCGTCCAAACTTTAGACAGGTTGCAGTTGGATCTTTATGGCTCAACGAAAAACAGAATAAAAAGATTACACAGACGGCCAGTCGGAAGCATTCCGCAAGTTTCTAGATGCCATTTACGACCCCAAGGGCAAGTTGATCTGGCTGCTGGTCGCAACATTCGATTGGCTGCTTGGCGATCTGCTCTTGGTGCTTCGTCTAGCTTCTGCCCTGGTCGAAGCTTCCTGGTAGTCGTCGGCCGCTCATCGACGTAGCTTGTAAAAGTATATTTTACCAGGATTGGTATTTCGCGACATTCTGATATCGGTTTCTCGCTAGTTAGTAAGATTGCGCAGACGGCTGCAATGGGAAATATATAATAACAGATTTTGTGCTAGGAATAGTAATTACGATAGCGACAAAGCGGTTCGAGACGAACTTTTATAGCAATTCTTACATGAATATTGGGCTCAGCAACCGAACAACGTTGATGTCGATAATGAGCTGAATAATTTCATAATAGACGATTCAAATGTAACGAAAAGAAAATTTGCGTATAAGAAACAGCCAGAATATACACGAAACATTAATAATAACGAAATCGGTGCGACGAGTTCACCGACAGTATCAGACGCGCGAGCAACGTTAGAAACGCGTAAATTAGCAGATAACAATTTAATAAGATGAGAGACGATATGATAAATAAAAGGAAATTCGCGGAACTTACATTAAATACAGGGAAGAAAGTTAGCCTACCCGCGCAAATAGTCGATTTCTGGAAAAATAAAAATACTCGAAGCGCTGCAAATGCGCTAATAGCTGAATGCATTCGCGATTAAACCCAACGAGTAAATATTCGAGACGCGGAAAAAAAAGTCACGAAGCCCACGCTTAACAAGGAAACGAATACGCGCGCAAATCAAAATAGAAACAGCGAAGAACAAGCAAGCAATCCGATAAATCCACGAACATGGATAGATCTGAATTGAGGGTTAGGCCCACAAATCTATAGCGCGCCAGCAAAGCCGCGCGATTTAATGAATATACTCGCATCATGGAAGATAAATTTTAGCGGCGCACCCGATGAAAACGTAGAAGAATTTATCACGTGAATTAGTGAGTACAGACAGATCGCAGCATTAATAGATGACAAGTTACTGCGATCAATACCCATGCTTTTAAGAAAACCAGCGCTTAACCTCTACAGACTTAGAAGGCACGCGTGCCGAACATGGAACGATTTTATTAGGAAAATGCGCGAAAAATATCAAGACGAAACATACGCGGAGAAACTCGCGGACAAAGCGCGCGCGAGAACGCAAGGTAAAGACGAGCCGGTATATGATTACATTATGGCGATGCAATTAATCTACAGAAAAATGCCGAATCCGCCATCAGAAGCAAGCCGCGTCGATCGAATTTATAGAAATATGCGCAGTGAATTTCATCCACATTTGCGACCATATTCAAGATCAACAATAAATAATTTTATTTACCACGCAGTAGAGTTGAGCAAAGCGTTCGAAACCACGTAAAAGTACGAGCCGCCATCGCATCCAAGCTCGAGTATTATACGCGGCATACGAAGAGAATAGCGCGGGGAAACCATAGTTATCAGCGGTGCTAGTGCCCACAACGGAAGATATTTCACGTATGATCGCGACGGAAATAAACAAATTGAAAGACGTGCTAAAGTCGAGCATAGGCGACCGATTAAAAGACGGGCAAAGAAACAATAACTACCAAAACAGTGCGCAAAATCAAAATCGAAGTAATTTTAACGCGAGAGGAACTTCGCAGCAACACAATTCGCAGAGAAATTTTTCGCAAAGAAATCAAAATTATCAACAAGAACGTAACGAGCAAAGCAGAAATTACGGATATCCGAGAAACTATAGAAACTTTAATATTAGTAAGAACGCAGGAGCAACCGTACAAGGATCGCGAAACAATTTTAGCAATTCAAATAATTACAATAGGAATAATTCCAATCGCGACAACAGATTTAAACGGAGAGATCTGAGAGATAACGCTCGAAACTACCAACAAAACGGCGCCCAAAATAGTCCGCAAAATTTTTCACAAAATCAAGCAGCGGGCAGAACATTTACAAGAAGCGACGACGCGAGAAACAGTTGGCAAAATAGCGCGCAAATCCAACATCAGTCAAACACGAGAGAATATGAAAACCCGCGCTCAAATAATTACGTGTCTTGAAGCGGAGGGTGCACGACGTAAACGGGACTGATGCGTGGTCATCGTATAAAATGGTCTCATCGAAACGCGAAATAAATCACGGCAATCATTCAAAGCAGCGACCAATGAGGATTGTCGAAATTTGGCCGGTACGGGACGCGAGAAAGTAGTTACCTATATATCCTCAATACTGGGCAAAATTGAATTTAAACGGATGCAAATTATCCGCGTTAGTTGATTCAAGAGCTGCGCGCACAGTAATAAACGAAGAGGGAATGCGACGTGCACATATAGGAAAAGAACAAATCAAGCCAAATAAAATAACAGGCGCAGTAATGGCCGACGGGGCTATTGAGCCGGGTTTAGGCGAGATTAGTGTTCCTTTAGAAATCGCTGGGTGATGCATAAATGCAAGTACTAGCGATACCGAACGTGCCCACTGACTTTATCCTAGGGTTAGATTTACAGCGCAAATTAGGGATGGTTACAGATGCGAGCCGAGATGTTTTTTATTTCGCAGATCGAAGAGATGAGAAATACTTTTCTTTTATGTTAGGCACAATGAGTACGATCGAGCATGATGTGAAACAAGAATCGAGAGGATTATTGCGAGTAGAAGATAAACAGAGAGCCGACATAAATAAATTGTTTAATGAATTATTACCCAAAAGTGAAGATATCGGCAATGGATTCTTACCCGCGACAGATTTAGTAGTGCATGGGATAGAGTTATTGGAAAACGCGAAACTAGTAAAGCAGAGCTACTTTCCGAAAAAGATCAAGGCCTAGAAAATCAAATACAAAAGAGAGATTAACTTATACTTATCAAGCATTAATCGGAGGCATAACAGAACCAGTCTGTCGTGAAGCATTTTTATCTCTCTATGGTATTTCTATGAAACGATTGAGAAGAATTAACAAACGTAGTAAGTTAGGAATTTCACCAACAGATAAAAGAGGAACTGGAAAAAAAAGAATAAGCATCCAGCTGAAACAATGATGAAAATTGATGCCCATGTAAACAGTTTTCCTATTCAAACAAGTCATTATGCAAATAATATTATTAAGTATCTTGACGAAAGATTAGACTGTAAAACATTATGGGAAATGTATAATGAATAACATCCCGAAAACAAAGTTGGGTATACGTTCTTCTATACGTATTTCAAAAATAATTTCAATCCACGATTTGGACAACCTCAAGTGGATTGTTGCTGAATGTGAAAGGTTAAATGTGACCATTTCGAAAGTCTAAAATTGGAAGATCATAAAAAAGGCACAAGTATTCCACGATCAAATAAAAAAAGAAAGTTTAGATAACAATAACGAATTGACGACAGCTGCTTTAGCATTTGATTTCATGCAAAATATGAGACTTCCTATAATACCTATTCAAGATACTTATTATTTATCTCAGATTACTGTTAATGTGTTCAATATCCATAATATTAAAAGCAACACAGCCAACTTTTACATTTATCACAAAGAAAAAGGTCGTAAAAGCTGTAATAAAGTTTGTACATTTTTGATGGATTACATAGAAAGTGACTTAGCAGAAAATATAATGGATTTGCATCTTTACTGTGATAACTGTGCGGCGCAAAATAAGAAACACATTTTAACTAAATTATTGCTTGCTTTAATTGAACTCGGTAGATTTAAAAATATTGAACAATTTTTCCCAATTAGAGGACACAGCTACTTACCTTGTGATAGAGATTTCAGTTTAGTAAAGAGAAAACTATTGAAAACCGACAGAATTTACGATTTACGTAAAATAGTAGAGATTATAATCGGAAGTTGCAAAAAAACTAATAAATTCCAAGTAAAAATTGTAAGGGCACCTGAAATAATTGATTACAAATCATGGTGGCCAGAGTATTATAAAAAAATGTTATTTCAGTGGAGACAAAAGGCAGAAAAGTTGCAAAAGACAAGAAAATATAATTCTCCATTCACGATTTGCATATTGTGCTTACAGTTCGGAAAATTTAGGTGTCATAGCAAATCGTTTTTTTATTGATGACTCATCAACGAACACTTTTTCATTTAGAAAACGAAATGAGTTAAGCTTATCTTCGAAATCTGCACATCCAGATGGTTATCATCCCATAAAAGTATCAAAAATTTGAGATTTGAAAAAATTAGGAAATTATATACCTAGCAAATATCAGTCTTCTTACAATACTCTTCTATAATGGTCTACTTCGATGAATGGCGAGATGTGTAATGAGGAATAGTTATGTATATGTTATAGTTCGTTGTTGTTTATATCGTTATTTTGTTATTTATATAGTATTTGAAGTTTGTAGAATTTAAGTTAAATAGATATGTATATAATGGTTATATAACATATACATATTATTTAAATTTACATATGTATTTAATACATGTATAAGAAAACGTATTGACATTTCATGCAATAAAAATGAATTTTATTAGTAAAAATGTGTGATTTAATAGAATTTGTGCAAAAAGGAACCTAACTCCACTGATGATAATTTATTATTTAAGAACATACAGAAATATTTAAGATAAACTAATGATGGTATATTCTTTCTTACATTACTCGGTATGTGCGTACAAAATTTCAGGAGAATCGGACGAACGTAAGAAAACTAATAACGTGTTTTACATTTTTTTAAAAATTATATTTTGTCACTAAAGACCCTTTTTGCATGAAGCGATTCATACAACAATGATCGATTTATGCAACGCATATAAAACTAGCAAAATGTATCAAATAAAACTAGCGAAATGTTCGCGCGAAATAATGGCTTTCACAATCCCATGCCGCGGGTTATGGCAGTATAAACGATTGCCAATGGGAATCAGCGGAGCCGGGGCAACATTTCAAAGATTTCTTGAAGAAGTTATTGGAGATTCAGAGCCGTTCGGATATAATTATTTAGATGATATCGTGTTAGTCACAGTAAATTTTGAAGAGTACATGCATATGCTCAGGAAATTAATCCTAAGAATAAAAGATCCTGGACTAACAATCAACCGCGATAAAAGCAAATTTTGTTGTAATCAGGTGAAATTTTTAAGATTTATAGTAAACGAAAAAGGTCTATTAATCGATCTGGGGAAAACAAAAGCGGTGAAAGATTACCCAATTCCAAAGACTCTGCGACAGGTGCGCAGATTCTTAGGTATGACCTCATGGTACAGAAAATTTTTGGAAAACTACGCGTCGATTGTAGATCCGCTAAGAAAATTAACGCGCAAAGATGTAAAATTTAAATGGGGAGAAGAACAGGAGCTCGCGTTCAAAATAGTTAAAAATTTACTAAACGAAGCTCTACTATTACATAGGCCAGACCTTAATGCCGAATTTCGCATTCAAACTAACGCGAGCGATACAGTTTTCGGCACAGTAATCACGCAAAATATCGACGGTAGAGAACGCGTAATAGCGTATGCGAGTAGAGCATGCACAAAAATTAATTAGTGTACAGCACAACTGAAAAAGAATGCCTCGCAATTATATGGGCAATCGAGAAATTTAGGCCGTATGTAGAAGACACAAAATTCACAATTGTAACAGACCATCGCGCGCTACAATGGCTGTTTAACAAGAAAAATCCTACAGGTAGATTAGGCCGATGGGCGCAAGATCTAATGTTATACGAATTTACGGTAAAACACAAAAAAGGCGCGAATAATGTAGTGCCAGACGCGCTTTCGCGCATGTTTGAAGACGCGCAAGGACCAACAATAAATTGAATAAAAGTAACCGAGAAACCTGCGGACAGATGGTATCAAAAGCGCATATATCAAATAATATCCGCGTCGTTATCGGGATTGGAAAGTAATCAAGGAACAGATTTATAGATATAAACCAAACGAGGAGATCGAGTTAACGATAGGCGACTTAGACGCGTGGAAACTGCTGATACCTATAGAAAAACGCGATCAAATTATGCAGGAAATGCATAACGAATACCACCGCAGGGCATCCCGGAGTAGAGAAAACTTACAAGAAAATCACGCAATTTTATTATTGGCCCGAAGTGCATAAAGACGTTTCGAAATTCATCGCAAACTGCGCAATTTGCCAAACATGTAAAACCGATCAACAAAAACAAATCGGATTAATGGGCACACGGAAAGTAGATGAGCCGTGGAAATTCGCAGCAGCAGATTTGATAGGGGAATTACCAAGAAGCAAAGCGGGATATGAATATTTACTAATTATGCAAGATATATTTTCCAAATATATAATATGCGTGCCAATTAAGAAAAAAACGGGCGCATTAGTTAAAAACGCGCTCGAAAATATTTTATGCGTGCAATTCGGAACATCGCAAATATTTTTATCAGACAACGGGAAAGAATTTAAAAACCAAATCGTCAGAAATTTTTTGCAAGAAAACGGGATAATTTACGAATTTACTTCTTCTTATCACCCGCAAAGGAACTCCGTTGAGCGCGTGAATAAAGATATAAAAGTTAGAATATCAGCTTCTTTAAACGAAAACCACAAAGAGTGGGATAAATATATACCACAATTCCAATTCGCGCATAATACAAGTATACATAGCGCGCCGGGAAAAACTCCAGCATTTTTATTATTCGGGCGCGAACTAAAACCCCCAAAATTATGAAAAAGAACTATTGAAAACAGCGAAGAAATAAATGAAGCGTGGAACGACATGAGCAGTAAAAATAATACACACAGCGATACAGACGATAGTTCAGATGTAGAGAGGACGCATAATTATAATACGCGTAACAAACGACGCCCGAGGAAAGATGATTTGAAAGAAACGCGCGCAATAGAACCAAAAGATTCAAATGAAATCGGAAATAAAGATAAAATATTAAATCTAAAACAAAATGAAAAAGCTGCGCGTAATTTCGATGATAGCAATCAATGCAATAATATTAATATTATTGATCATGATAATGACAACAATGGTCATATAGAAAACTGGACTAAACGCATGGCAAAATTAAAACACGTACAGGATGACGTGTTAATGCAAAACGATAAAGGGAAAGAAAAGCAAGAACTTTATTATAATAATGTTCTTGCTTTTCTTTCCCTTTATCTTTATATATATACTATGGGGGGTACTCCCCTGCTCGCTCCGCTCGCCAACCCCGGGTAAATGTTCATTTGAATTGTAATATTTTTTACATTTTTTATATTTTTTATTTATTATATAGTATATTATGCACCTAGGAAAGTAAATAATTGACCTAATAATAATAATAATAATTTTTACCTCCCGTGTTGCGTATGCTATTTTTTTGTCTAGCGAGGGCTAAAATACAAAATTCTCGAATCGGCACCGAGAGAGAAGTTAGCACTTTAGCCCCGCTAGGCAAAAAAGTATACTTTAAAGACATTCTTTTAATGATTAAATAATGTAAAAATCATAAAATCAAATTTTTAGTATAAAGGTACCATTATTGACCCGTTAAGATTTTTTTATGAGTGGAATCTTTCGCCGCAACTTTATAAAATACTTTGTATTATATTAGACGAGTAAGCAAAGTAAGCAAAAATTAAAATATCATAAAAATAGAAATAATAGTAGTGCAATACTTTAGTATACCATTAGATAGATTTTCTTTTACTTTTTCCACACCACCCTTGGGTAAGTGAAACGGCGCGTTTTTTTATAGTGGTTTCCCCAATAGGCCTAATCCACTATAAAAAGATATTTTAAAGTGAAACTTAAGATCAAATAAACTAAATGAAAGTTCCATCTTGAATTAACAATCTTATATTTATATGTTTCACATAGTATTGTTTTTTGTAAAATGAAATTACAATAAATTTGATAATAATGACAGTTTTCCACACCACCAAACAGGGGTACTGTCATCGGTACTATACATCGAATATTTTATAACACAATGTCAATAATAAACGACAAATGGTACCTTAAGGCGCGTTGGTTGTTTTTTTTATATTTAAAATTATTATATGAAAAATCACAATTATTTTAAGTAATCTTAAGACTTGTTAAAATATAAAAATTATTTTTTTTTTTTCATATAACTATTTAAAATATAACAAAAGTCACCTTTGCCTGTAGCTCTACACAACCATGGTGTCTATATATTCTACCTCCTTATACCATATACTCCACCTATAATCCATCCACCTCCAACGGGGATTCGCAAATCCAAGCAATGTTTTAAAAGTTACTCTATTACTTAGTAAAATTTGTTATGAAACGAGGATGTAGCCTAAAAAAGGCAAGACAAAAATCCTCTGCTGCCCAGCGGAAAATTCCACGCGTTGACAGCAGAGGTACGCGAGCGCGAGCAAGCCGGTGCTTTCAGCGGCGCAAGGCATGCCGGGAAAGGAGGGGGACCTTCCCCCTCGCGAAACGCAAGCCCGGCAGTTGCGTTGATCTAGCCGGTCTCGCCAGGTGTTTTTCGCCAGAACCTCGACACGTTCCCCGATTCTTCTCGCCGTGTGTGCCGTAATTGTGCTCGTGAGTGCACAGAACGCCCTCGCCTCCGCTGACACCTTCGGAATCCGCCGCCGACAGCTTCTAGATCATCGCCAAGCAGCGGTCCCGAGCAGCGGCGAAGCGTGCCTCAGCGATCGGCCTTGCCGGAGAGCGTCGCCATTTTGAGGCTCGACACGAGGTAAGCCTCCAGGCTCGAATTTAATCCAGCTGAGTGCACGTGAGCACGGGCTCGCGGCCGCACACTCAGCTGTGCGCGCGTACAGCTTTAGCTGTGTCCTCCACTCGG
>JAPYZA010003945.1:0-14247 GCA_030522685.1 Eupelmus azureus | reverse complement strand
AGTCAGAAACTGATCCTGTTACGACGACAATAACTTTTACTTCACCAAACAAAAGAGAAATCCTCCTAGAATCAGACATTCCCGTGTTCCCAAACAAGGAACAAAGAAATTTTTGAATCTGCAAACTGTAACGAAATTCCAATCAGATAAGAAGCCCGAGAGTCCACTCACTTCCACGCGAGCCAGTCGCACAGATACAGACGCACAAGCAGATCCTGATCTCGTAATTCCGGATGCATGAAGCACACAGGCCAGCGTCGCCGGATTAATATTCCGAGTTCGACAGTCAATGAAGTCGGCTATACGCGCGGGAGCAAAACCGTCCCGGTCACGTGCTCGCGCCTAGATTACGCAACGCGATACCTCCCCCCAACTACGAATCTCTCTCACTGTGTATAACAAAGAGCGACTTGAAATTCGCTGGGCGTATGTGTATGCGGCGACGGAGGTAAAAGTTTCCGCGTTGCGCTTGTGATAGCGCTAGCCATTGTCCAAGACGGTAAAAGTTTTGCTTTTTTTTTTAAGAATTCATGTGGACTCCGATTGTCAGAGATTACGAGTTGTCAGCCGCGTAAAATGTACATTTTTTTAAGATTTGTTTCGCCGCTACCGTAATTGTCCAATCATAACCCATTCGTCGTGGAAGTACTTTTTACAATAATGAAAAACAGGTTCTGCTCACTGATAAAAAATACAATTTATTAGCATTTTTTGCTTAACTAAATTATGTCTTTATGTAACTCTTTTAAGAGCAGATACATGCGGACGTAGTTACATATAGAGAAAACTATTGAAATTCTCGGAGAAATCGGCGCTTAATATTGCTGCAATAAATCTAAGTCGAAAAAACCAGATTATCGTTGAGTACAGCTATAGGATCAAAATTACTGGATTTTCAAGGTAAAATTTCTTTTAGACGTAATGTGAGGGTATATGAGTACCAGACCATTCGAAGTAGAACACCGACAATTCGTTATAATAAAAATACTATTTGGCTCAAAGTTTAATTGCATGATGTTTGATATTAGATCGCTGACCACGAAAATTTTAAACAAATATTATTGAAAGTACTAATGATACAGTTGCTTAACATCCTGTTAAAGTCAATTCGAACTTTGAATTTTCCGGCTTATATTTGCATGGAATAATGATTTAAAGTTTTCAGAAAATATTTTATTCTGTTTAATTGCACTTCGAATTAAGAATTACAGGGATATGTAATTTTCCATTACAACGTTATTGTTGCATAATGTTACTGAATGAAAATTGGAAATCAAAAATAAATTTGAACTTTACTACAACCGATATACTTGAAAGTTCATTAATTTTGACATGATTATAACTTTTCGCGTAACTTTTATTTGATAATTTTAATTAATCGCATAACAGTTAATTACATAATGCTTTGTTATTAACCATGTATCATTTTATTGTAAGTGTCATGTCTTAATCTATAGAACATATCTCGCACGTATGTGAAGCGCATACCTCTTACTAGATTATAATGTATACAAAAAGTATCAGATCTTCGCTAGGTGTATAAGCACCATCACATTACCTGCCACTTTTGCAGCTGATCTGAGAACTAACCGGTAACAAAATTACGTTAACTTTCATGGAAAGTTGGAGAAAACAGTTTTTTGTAAATTACTCTCATTTAAAATAGTTGTAAACTTGTTTCACACGCATTAAGTGTTAATATTTTTACCGATCATGCGATCTATTATTATTTTAATTTTAGGTTGTGTTATGGTTTCCTAGATGAAATAAAGCCCGTAAGAAACTACATCTATTTTCTTCTAAAATTAACTAACACCTACAAGTTTAAAGTGAAAATCACAATTTCTCAATTATTAACCACAAAAATTCGAAAAATGCCCACCCCTCCCATCTCTCAAACACAACCTCACAACACAGTCACCTCAGGACGAATCCGCGAAACCGTGTACACAGTGAACAGTAACGGGAAAACAAACGGGCGCCGCCTGGACCGGGAAAAGCTCGGCGCGCACGCTCCCCTCGGGCTGTTTTGGCGGAAAAGTCGCGGGCGGACAGGGGAAGGGTGCTCCTCTGCTGGCGCGTCGCCAAGTCGCCGCGGGAGTCATTATCTTCCGGCGCGGGTATATATTCCAAGGGTCGCCCGCATACTCCATTGATCCCGGGGACGCCGGGCCAGAACTGGGTCAAACTGCGGTGGGGCGGCTAATTCAGGCTCCTTTTTTTCTTGCGCGAGAGTTACAACGATGGCAGAGGGAGAAGGAGAGAGAGACAGAGAGAAGGAAAGGGTTTCTTGCTGGTTGCAAGGCTAGCTGGGGTGGGTGAGGGTCTGGCGATGCGGATTGTGGAGAAAACAAGGGAATGTAATTTCAAGTGATAACTTTAGCAGGGAACAGTGAAATGGGTTTAGTTTTCTTTTAAGATTTCTAATCTCTATTACGAGTTGTAGGTTTAGATGGATTTTAAAAATTATCCTAAATTTTTTAGATTTAGTAGACGAGCAGTGATAAGAGCAATAGTATGAACTTTTGGAATTTTACGTAACTGGGCATACAAAGATCTATTGAAAACCCAACGAGTATAGTTTCAACTTGAGGTTATACTTAGATGTCTATCTTATTTTATGTAACAAAGTTTAAGTTACAATCAGTATAATTTAATGATGTACAGACTTAAATAAAAACTTAACTTGATAAGAGCTTTTTTACGGTTCCTTAACTTACTCCAGATTTTGAATCGTAAATTAATATATTCAAGAAAAATTGACATTTTACATCAACTTTGAATCTATATTACACCAAAGCAATAAAAGAGCTTTATACTCGTTTCCATTACAAATCATCGCTTATCAAAACCTAAAGGAACCCACGAAGCAGGATTTCCTATTAAAAAGTGCACACACATCATCATTCACATAAGATCACCCCTACACAAGTGTCAGCCGCTCGAGCAGCTTTAAAACAGATCGCGCGCCCAACAAAAAGCAAGCGCAGCCTCTCGGCGCGCTTTCTCCGAAGAAAAGGCCAGCATCGGCGCCCGATGCGAGCGAATTTTCATATTTAAACTCCGGCAAACCATGCGTTTTAATTCGCATTAAACGCGGCCCAATGACGCGGAATATTGGCGCTCGGCGGTTACGCGCAACGTAAATACGCGCGTTATAAAATCCTCGCGCTTCGCTGCATACATGAACCCCCGCGTGCAATTAGGCGGCGCTTTATAATACTCTGTGTTTGCGCCGTTCATGCGCGCCTGCATACACAATATGCGCGCGCTCGCGCTCGTTTCAACGGAAATGTAACACGCGTGCGGTTCAAACGCACCGCTGCAGCAGCGATAAAAAGCCAGAGGCCGCCTCCTCCCTCGGCTGCCAATTTTTGGTTCGCCTTTTTTTTACTTATAATAACCAGGCAGCTGCGCAGGCGAGCGAGAGTATATATACCGTTTGTACGGTGCTCGTTTTTCCGGCCAGCGATGCAAAGTGCCCGCGCGGTTTTCCCATTGTTTTATGATTTATTTCTTGTTTGTAAACACCTGGGTTGGGATAAATAATACGCTGATGCAATTAATGGTTAGCACGCGTCAATGACACGCGATGCTGATTGCGATCTTTTTGAAAAATTGATAATATGGAATCTCTTGTTGTATGTTTTGAAGATGATGGAAATAAGTAATTTTGGTGAAGTGTATTGATGGTACAAGGATTAGCTTCCCTTTGTTATTTCTTTACATGTTATTATCGCACTTTTTATAATCCGTAACAGGTAGCAGAATAGCCATTCAAATTCTTTAGTAAAATAAATATAAAAGAAATGACAATTTTACATAGACTTTATGATACGGTGAATAACGGTATTAGTTTTGAGATTATATCAATTTTGTATCAATGTCGGTCCTTAGTACCTTAAATATTATTATAGAAATTAAACTCGTAAAAATTTTTCATACATTATAGTAAAATTTATTAGAAATCTACTAATTTTTACTATAAAATATATTATTATACCTACTATTTTTGATCATAACAAATAAATTGCATATTTATAATTATTAACTGAACTGAGTCTCATTGTGTTTCTGTATTTGAATGAGGGTTGTTTACGTATAAAATGCAATATATAATATAAAAACAATATTACACATAATGTAAACATTTAATTTCTGTTCGTTTAAATATGTATACGATATATGTATACGAAATATGATATTCAAATAACTTTATATTTAAAATAATTTTACAAGAAACTTTTTAAACTCTAGATGACCGAAAAACCGGACCGGAAAAATATTAGTACGATCTATATTAACACTTTATGTAAGATTAAATTATGATATAAGATCTGATTTTTATACATTTACTTAAAGCGATCACAAATCCCAAATCCCGTTTTCTAAAGGTTAATGTGTTTGACCGAGTTGAGCAAGCAGTTTCGCTGACTATTTTGCATCGCTAAGTTTAGTTCAATTTAGTTTTTTTTTTAAGATCTCTGCAATACTATGCTTAGATCACTTTGCTTATGATGAAAACCAGAACAAACATGACATATGCAGGCTTATCATAGAATTTTTGAATTTACTTAAATGTACGGATATAATTATTTAAAATTTTAAACGTAAATCTAACAAATGTTTTGCGAAAAAATTTAGTTCGGTATACTGAGAGGAAAATATAAAAATTTGATCAGAATTACTATTTTTGTAAGTAAAAGTTTCACCGATTGAAATATCTCAAAAATTACTATCTTAATAATTGGACTAGTCGGGCTAGTTTTCATTTAAATCTTTTTATATTGTGGCATTTTTAGTGATAGAAAGGATAATTTTTGGAGATATTTTTTCAAATATTTACCAATAATTTTTATTCTTTCAAAATTAAATCTCTCAGCGTACAGATTATCAATAATTCCAAAATAATGATTCCATTTACTTTTTAAAAAGTTTCTGTATACATACTTTTCCCATATATTAATCTTGTTAAATAGAATTAACAAGCTGTAAACATTGAACATCACAAAACTCTTAAAAAACCGTAAAGTATTAATAAAATTAAAAATTCAATAGTAATGACCGATCAAGCTCAAACGATAAAAAAGCCCGCTAACTACCTCAATCGAAACATCTAGCTCGCATCCTAGTTAATTTTATCTCGGGCCCACAAACAGGCTAAACCCAAAATGAAATTATACACCGGCATAGAGAGGCTCAATCCGCTGAGCGAAAAGCGTAATTATAATCGCGTACAGCAATCCCACTTCATCCGATATAGAAAATTTTCCAATTAATATTTTCGTCATATAACGACAATAATTATCATTAACCGAACCCAGCCGACGACACAGAGACTCGAGCGCAGAGGTACATTTAGCAGCGAGGAAAAGCGATTTCGCCCTCCTCTCTCGGCGTTAATACGCCAAAAAAGTCCTCTCGCTCAGCCAACGAATCTAGTTAGAGAGGGAGAATCTCCCTCCCTCCCTCCCTCCCCCCCCCCCCTTCTCTCTTTCAGCTATGCTACGCATGATACATGCAAACGTACGCGCTCCACAGTTCTGGCGCACTCGCGCACACAAGCAGACACAGGAGCGAGATCGCAAAGGGATGCAGCGGCTCCGGCTGGTAAAGATAATTGCGTGTGCTGATTGCACGCACGGATATACAGGCGCACACATACACGCGCAGTGTAACCAACTAATTGGAATTTCAACGCTCCGCACATAACTAAACAGAAAACGCATTTAGACCATATAATCGCGCGGCCGGTAAGCGAGGCTATGCACCGATTCTTATACGTGGGGGGAAGGAGTGCAAGCCCCAAGTTATTACCGACGAATTAACGCTCAGCTGACCGACTGGATATGCTGCTGGTAAGCGCAGGCCACCAGTCCGAATTATGGGATACGTTAATCAGCCGTGAAATTATTCTTATTTGAACACGCGTGATGAGCTGCTTTGCAGAAGAGATGCTGACCGGGGCGTTGATTTATGGGATTGCCGCTGGGTTTGCGCGTTTCCAGAGGTTTGAGAGTTTAGAACGATTAAGGGCTGATGCGGGTATTTTCGTTGGTACTTCGCTGTTTGAGGGCATGTTTAATTAAAGCATACTAAAACTAAAACTTTATTGACGTTTATGGAAAATATAAAATAAGCGAAAATTAATTTTCTAGTTTGTGCGGCTAATATCAATAATTCATGAAAATTTGAAAGTTAGAGAACCGGCTGCTAGAGAAACAAAAGCCATATAGAAGCAAGAGCAGGGGAGGCGTAAAGTTGACCACAGTGCCAATGTAATGTTTTTCCGTTTGATGTGCAGCGCTCGACGTCGGCCGACGTTGAAATTGATCGACGTTGACGTCGAAACGACAGGGATGTATTTTAACCGCCGAAAGCTCTTACCAATCTACGAAGCAATTTACGTTGCGCTGGTATATATATGGCCGTCCCTGGGTTTACACGAGTATTTTATGAAATTAACAGATGATTTTGATGGATATATACGCGTTTATTTTTAGACTTTTATCAAGAAATGAGAAATTAATTTTTGATAATTGAGCGAGGCATTGAAGGCTTCACAGGGTTTTCACATTCTTATAAGCATAAGCTTGTATTTCAATCGAAATTGATTTTTATTTTTGCGAGTATTGGAATTTGTTCAACTGAAAAAAGTAATATTGCAAAGTAATATTGCATATAAATGTTTTAGCGTTTCAATTTCCATTTTAATTGGTAAGTTAATAGAAATTTGAAAATGTCAATTGACTAATTGTATTATTCAAGTTCTTTAATATCAACATATTTTTAGTGAGGTCAACATCATCGCTTTGTTCAAATAACAAACGTTACACTGCTCGGGAAGATTACAAACAAAAATTCTTATAATTATTTTTAGTTTGTAAAAATACCAAATATTTTTCACTAAAAAATGATAGATTGCATAAAAAATCATACCCGTAAACCGCCCTATAAGAACGGTAGGAACGAAAGGATTAATAAATTAACATGGCAGGGCGTATCTTGGCCCATGTATTCAGCAAACCTCTACCTTTCATGTAACATCTCGAAAGTAACTTATGGCCATTCATCACCGTAACATATTGTTTCGCCAGTATTATTACAATAATACATAGCTGTTTCTCCTATATTCTAATGCTTCTTGTATTTTTTTCTTTGATCTTATACTTTGACAAATAGATATTACGAACTGTAATAAATAATGCGTTTAAGTATCGGCACCGCGGATTACGATAAAACTTTTTGTTATAACGTTTATTTACTGATATTGAAGCTAGCGAATCCATAAAAATAGTCTAATTATGCCAAAAAAAAAAAACTTTTCAAAAAACAATATTTGCAAAGCTTTGTCAGTAAGTTAGACTAATAAAAAGTACAGTTAAATAATAGTTAAAAGTACAGTACGAACAACTATATTTTCTTTCCAGCATCTAACGACGATTAAAAATCAAAAGCAAAATTGCGTACAGCTAAAATAAACTCCTTGATCCGACTTGCAAGCTGCATTCTTGAATCGTAACCTAAATAATGCCGCCTAGCCTGGAAAAGCTCGCTTATAAAAGGCATTAAAAATGAGCGCGGCGTTCGGCAAAGCCGCGGCTGCGGATTTACGCGCACTGCTAAATCCTTTGTGGACGACGACTAACCGCGTGCGCGCGCGAGTCGCGTAAGATCTCTGCACCGTTAAGGTGGGATTTACCGCGAAATCGAAGGTAAACGCCGAAAAAAATAAGACAAAAATATCATAAGACGGAGCGAGCGAGAGAGAGAGAGAGAGAGAGAGAGATAGAGAGGGAGAGAGAGAGAGAGCCAAACAGCAAGGGAGCAAAAAGGTGAAGAAACAAAACAGCGCGGTTTTCAAGCGAGCGAGGCTCTAAACGTATTTTCAGCCGGGAAAATCTCGCTTGCCGCGCGTATACCTACGCTTTTGATGCGGCCTGTGGCGGGATTAAGCGGCTCCTTTTTTTCCGGCGCCGGGCCGGATTCATACTTTTTCAGAGGCGCGTGTACACACTGTGCTTGCAGGCACTTGCAATAAGACGCTCCGGGTATAGTATCTGCTGGGAGAGAAGACGAGAAGATTCGGGGAAAACAAGATTTTAATAAACGTGTTCAAGTTGCGAGGAAAAGGATGTCTGTATGGTTTTACTCGTTTTGCTCTATTCTTCGCTTTGGTTTGTGGCAGAAAGAGAGAATCATAAAGGATTCGCGAGAGTTCATTTATGATCGTGGATTTGAAAAAAAAAATGAATAAATAGATAAATAAACAAAAAAAAATATATAGTAAGCCGTATTCAGTGCAAAGTAAATATGGGTTATTAAATAAAAAAGGCTAGTCCGACCGAATAAAAATTGAGCAAGCGAAACTAATAAATTCTATAAAATACAATCAACAAGATTCATGCGCTGGTCAGAAACTGCCAATATTGGCCGATACCAGTAAATTGTAGCGCAGAAAAAAGGTAGCTAGCATTGAACAAATACTGCTGAAGTATCTCACTCGCTAATAAAATAAAAGTATCTGTGTAATCATTCACTATCGTGAATAAGCAAATCAAATAAAGTATTATATTTTTCAGCTTCATAACTAATCACGTATTAAATGGTAGATTCACAGTATTGTATCAATCAAGTTTTATTACATTGTCATTGTACAGTAAGACGATCAACAGAAAAAACTAAAAAATATATATTTAAAACTTTGCTTTAGGTAATATTAAATGCTCTGTCTTTCCGTTTTGATATTGAAAAGGTACATTGTTGTCTCTATAGCAATAGTAAAAATAAAAGTAACACGTAAGGTACGAAACAAATATTTTTTTAGCTATGTTTACATCAACAAGGGTTGAGCACCTCTTTTAGAAAAAAACTGAAATATTTTTTGAAATTATTTTGATACATAATGTTTAAATTAACAAAATATTCGATCAAAAAAGGGTTAATTTCAGTAAATCATTTCATAAAATCAATAGACCTTCCCATTACTCATTATGAGCAGATCAAAGTTAATTAAGCCGACCGAAATATTTTCTCCGTATACTTCTTTCAATTGTCTAAAAATCAAAAAACTTTAAATCTGAATTAAATAATAGCCAACGATAAAGTCTAAATTAATTTAAACTTTCATGAACACGTTATACCATCCGCACTTTACTCCGCATCTAAAAGAGGTTAGAACCCATTCAACTGCTTTTTAACTGGCTCTCATTACACAAAGCAACACTACCAAGCCATTGTCTACTTTAATTAAAGATAGCTTAAACGGGCATTAGCCGGTAATTTATTCAATCGCAAAAAACAATCTATTGAAAACTACTCCGGCTTAACTACGCGCCAATCAGAATTAAAATTGGAAATCCACGAATTCCTGATTTCCTCTCATCGCGCGCCTAACCAAGCATCAGAGAGAAAACTCGCGCGCGCGCGCGTCGGCGCTAAATTCTTCAACGCGCGCCGTAAAAGGCGGGCGTATTTTTCGCCCTCTGTTAAAGGATATCCTTACCTGGACGCGCGCGCTCGCGCGGATAGCCGCAAAATTTTCTTTGTGCCGCGGATTTTTCAATCAGAGCGCCGAGAGCGAGTTTCGACGGTCGAGCAAAGCCGAGAGAGCTAGAGCGAGAGAGAAAAACTACAAGAAAGGAGAGATATATAGAGAGACGCAGAGAGCGAGAGCGAGTGAGAGAGTTGGGATTAATAAAGCCCGCACCGAGTTTCCGCGTTCATTTCATGCAGAATCGAATTGAATTTTCGCTCTCTCTCTCTCTCTCTCGCCCTCGCGCTGTATATACGTATACCTGTAACAGCTCGGGATAGGATGGAAAAGCGAGCGCATCTCCCTTTGATGTTGAGCGGCGCGTGGCACCGAAAACGAGCGCTCAAGCCCGGCGCCCCCCACACCCCCGCAGCCACCCCCGCGCGCGCCGGAGAAGTGAGCGATGGAGATGAACTGCGCCAAAATAAAAGAGAGAGAGAGAGGACGAGAGCTAGCTGAGTGAGTGTCTATGCTCTCAGCGCTGTTCTCGGTTACATCGAGAGCGCCGGCACGCTTGCTTAAATAATCGATTTATGAAAGCCCGAAAGTGACTGCGGATATGGGCTAGAGTGAGAGGCTTTCTGGTATATGGCGCAAGCGGGGGCGACAGTTTGCGCGCTTTTTCCTTTTACCGTCTATATCGCGTTTTTTCCCTCTATCTCCCGCTCGCGCGGATGGAAATTTTTAAACTGCTCGCCGAGCCTGGGCGCTTTGCTTCCGCGTGATTAAAAGTGGCTTTTATTTATCTTTATTGGATTCATGTAAGTTGCTCGTTTGAAGACAGAACGGTGCGACGGAGCGAGCTTTGATCGTTTTATTGGATTTTCACTTTTCGAAACGCTTGTTTTTCAGCTGCTTTTCCCGCGCAGACCGATCAAAGCTGCCCGTTACTCGACTTTCTAATCTAAATTTATAAACATTTACAAAGCGGCCAGGTAAGAACATCGAGCAGGTGCGAATATATGTCTCATTTATGCATGGATTACATCTATGTTTATATTAATTTCCCAAGTAAATATTTTCCCAGAAAATACATCCGAAATCAGCGAGCTATAATTTTCGTAACTCTCGATTCACTTTTTCCACCTTTCGTCCTCTCCCAAACAAACGTGAAAATTTTCTAAGGGCGCTCATCACGCTTTCCCCGCAGAACGCGCGCTCTCGTGATTGCGCAAATTTTCGTAATAATCGTAATACCCCCGGCCGAAGCCGCATCTGCAATCCAGTATGTTTCGCTGGCGAAACTCCCCCATCAGCGTAAAAAAGCCAGCGCAACCAAGATCCGCGGAAAAAACAAACGCGCGGATAATCATAAAAAAAGCCGGAACCAGAAATAAAAAGAAAGCCGCTACGGCACAGCAGCTCTTCGATAGCGCAAAATTCCATTAATACAATCAAGCGAAACTCGACGCTCGCCCTTTACAATGGAAATTCAATTACAACGCCGGAAGAAATCCGAGCGCGCGAACAATGCGCAAAGATACATGCCAAACGATTCGTCTCTAATTTTTCATTCCGCCCTCCCCTCGATTTTCCTCGTGGCGCGCGTTTTCTTCCGCTGAAAAGAGAGGGACGGGGCCGCGCTCGTTAACCCCTTTTCTCTTGGCGCTCGTCGCTGGGCATATGCATACGTTACGTATATCCACCCTACGCGCGCCGCCGCGGATCGCGATGAAACGGAAATTGAGAGCGAGAGCCCGCCAAAGAGGGAATAAGGAATGAGGCGCGAGCGAAGGGCGCATGCGTAATTGGCGCGTGTATGGTGTATTTTGCCAGGGTGCTGGCTTTTGCGTGGGTGGAGAGGGTCAACGCTTCGAGGCTGGCGGGAAGGCTGACTTTTCTGGCGGAGACGCGCTGAAATGATGCTTGAATGGCTTTGGATGAGTAAATTGAGCGTTTGAGTATTTTGATGGTCGGAGTGGAGGTTGGTGTGTTAGTGTCGCTGGAGACATTTTTTGAATGGTGTGTTAAGCAAAGGGGTGATGAAAATCTGTTAATTTCAAATCTGATTTTCTTTTCGGATGTATTGACGGAGTAGGTAAAAAAGCTTTTTATATAACGAACTTTTTTCATTAACTTTGGCGTTAGCTTGATTTATTCGCGAAACGAAAGGTTTAAATGGAAGCGCTGTTCAAAATTTTGCAAGTTTTAAAGCTTTATTTCTGTTAAAATGTCCGTTTCGCTTATCATCCGTTCTGGAAATTCACTCAAGCTAAAAGCTATCCGATTAACAGTTTGTTACACTTTTTTTTACGACAAGTATAACAAACTTATTTACATATAGAATAAAAAATAGTAAAATGTAATCATTTATTAAACACATTTTTTCATCTCAACATTAAATCTCATTAGCAAATTTTTTCCAAGTACAAGCTTTTATTTTCTTCTAAATTTTGCAAAAAACAGTTCACACACCAATCAATCACAATCTAATTGTAGAAACTCGTGAAAAACGGCCCAATCCCGATCCCCGGCAAAAATATCCGTCCTTCAACTTCCATCCAGCATGAAAATAAAAAAAATAAAAAAATAGTCAACCCGCAATAAATCGTCCCTGAAGCTCTGACTAATCAACTACAGCTCTGCAATCCAATATCCAGGGAGTATCTCAATCGTCACGGAAAAGCTCTCTCTGGCATTCTTCTTCGACAGTGGCGCGAAAAATTTCAGGCAAGAGACGCGAACTTATTTCAGTCCATAACTGCACGCTCACAGAAAACAACAAAGTTCACATGCAAAATCTCTCGGCGCTGGCAACTTCTTCAAGTTTTCGGGGGTGGGCAAAACGATCGCGGAAGGCGCGAAATTCATTGAAACTCGCTGCGCGTCCAAAGGCAGTTGACCAACTTTTTTTTTCTTAAGCGGAGTAAAACTTTAAAGTTCTGAAAAGGTGTAAGGCGAAGTTTTTCGTTACTTTGCACCAATCCCTTTTCGCGTTTTCCCTATCCATCGCGATCTCTTTACCGTCTCATTCTATTTTGTCTATATAAAGAAAAACTTTTGAAGGATGATTGAAATTAGTTGACTGTTTATAATTTTTAAAATGAATTAATTAAATTATGATGAAAATTATTATACTAATATAATAAGTGCACATTTATAAAGTTAATAAAAAGAAAAGGGACAAATATTTGTTGTTTACCCGTATGTATAACTTATTGAAGTTCCGATTATATGTAGTTACTTCAAAGGAACCGCGACTATGATCGTTCACATGAATTTTGAAATGCTTATCCCTTTCAATTTTTTATGTATTGCAGAAATTCAAAAAGACCACAGTAAACAACCGTGATCTATTCTAATGTACAATAATTAAAAAGTCGTTTCCTTAAAAGATCTGCTAAGTGATATGCTTTGCTTTCTCGAATTTTAATGCTGTATGTAATATTCCGCAAACGTTAGATTTTAATCCTTTATAGCAATTTACTTAAATTCTAATACTAATTCTAATATGAAATAATGAATCGTCTATTTGAAATAACTTAAAACCAATAGTATAAGTCACATTGCATCAATACGAATGTCATCACTGCAGTGGGATGTTGATGTACGTACCAACAAACGAGTATTGATGTAAGCTAAAATCCACATCCTAGTATTTGCAAGACCTTTATTTCTAAGACCTACTCCCCAAGATACGCTTGAAATTACATTGAATACGATGTTACTGTCGTATGCTATATTCGTAGCAAGTTTAAGAGCATACGTCACAGCCCTTCTATCTACAATTTGAAATGTCTGACAAGCTTGATGTAATACGAATTTGAATTGTTTATTCGAAATAGTTCGAAGCAATTTAATAAATTCATGGAGTATAATTTAATATTATTTAATCTGAAACTTTGGGATATGTTTTTAGGTAGCAAAAAATAAATAAAGCCGCGGTCGTACCGTGTGATGCTTTGGAAAACTCAAGTTATAGATATTTGTAGTCTTATTTAGGCAAATAGGAGAAAAGATTTACTTGAAGTATGAATAATTCAGTCTATAAATATCCTCAAAAAAATTTCAATAACTAAAATCAAGGTAGAAAAAGCAAGCTTCAATTTACCGATTTCAGAATAAAGAATTAATAATTAAAACCAAAGTACATATTCGTTTCTGAACTTTAAACAAGTATAATTTTGCTTCTAATTAATAATCTATAATTCTTAAAACAGTAAATTGAAGCTTACTCTCTCTACTTTGGTTTTAGTTATTGGAAATTTATTAAGAACATTTCTAGTCTAAATTATTCATATTTTAGCTCTTGTTTATATTGAGCTGTTTCATTTTTGATAACTAAAAACAAACCTCGAAGTTTCATCAAGATCTGTAATCCGAAGGTCATACTCCTAGGCAGCATGGTTTCTCGTATATTAATTTGACAAATAGGAATGATCTATATTGTGCTATAAAATAGAAAATGAATAATGGCCTTCGTGTCTTAATTCCGTTTTCTGAGATAAAATTTATGGAAAATAGGACATTCGATACACGTGTATCGAATACTATTTTTTTAATCAAGGTGTGAGAAAGTCGATGTCTTATGCCTGTTGAGCGTGTACGAGATTGTAGCATTTCACACACGCTCAGCTGGCATGAAACATCGACTTTCGAACATAGTGTTTTAAAAATACTATTTAATCGTATCTGCCAAAAAACTTTTGATAACAATTACTTCTCCATCTGTAATTTCAAATAAGATTTTTTATATTGTACGAATTCTTTCT
>JAPYZA010003944.1:0-20076 GCA_030522685.1 Eupelmus azureus | reverse complement strand
AAACATTTTTTACGATTATAAAGCTTCCTCGGTGAGGAATCAATTTATCAGTAAACGATTATAAATTCTAAAAATTCAAAATTCTTAAAACATTTAAGCACTTAACTTTGCTAATTCATCACTATTGAAAGATATTTCGGATATCTAAAAAATATACTTGTATCAGTCGACAGATAACGATAATGTAAAAATCGATTTCAATGCATATGTACGTACACATGAAGAAGCATTGGCGTATAAGTGAATTATAAATATAGGAATATCAGCTGAGACCGCATGACCGTGGCAACGATACCAATTTTAATAAAGCATATACTTAAAGCCGTTTGGCATGCGCATACACTATTCGCATAATTCGAGATAAAGTCTTTAACACGAGCATTACAGCTACCTCGTGCGTGAACTGAAGGAAAAGAAACAGGATTGGAAAAAGTATAAGTGTAGCAAGTAGTCCAATTTTAGTTTTTTGTGGTAAAAGATGGTTTATTGTAAAATTACCATATATAGCTATTCGAAAATTTCTTTTATAAAAAGTAGGTATTTTAAAGTTGCCAAAGCCATTATTATAGATTTAATTGTCGTTGGGAAACCAGGTAATTTTATTCTGGATATCCTTCTGGGTCTTTTGTTTTGAGAAAAGTAGATAAGGACGCAATAAATAAAATTTTATTGCAAAATAATTCTAAAAAGTGTACTTTTTTATTTTTTCTTGAATAGATCTCTTATTATTGATCTTATAAAAAATATTCTGTATAAATGTTGTTTAGAATTAAATTTCATATCAGGCAGGTTTGGTTAAAAAAAATGTAAAACGATTTTAATTGAAAAATAGTTATGTGACAACAAATATTACAAAGGGCATTTATTTCTTATTGCAACTACATTAAAGGGTGCCTTTGTAGAACCTAAAATTCTCAAACTAATTTCCTCAATTCAAGGTCGTGACTTGTTTCAAAATTATTATAACGATGAAATTTTGAGTAGCTATCATTTTTTTACAGTTTTAAATATCTTGATTACTCCACGCAATTGGTTCAAAAAACCATGCAAAACCAACAAATATCTGAAACTGGGAGCAAATTTTAGTGATTTTTGAATTTGAAAGATCGCAACAAAGAGCTTTGATGTGAATGAATAATTTATAAATTATCATTAGGATAGGGTTAATAGAAGTGGAGATATTGAATTTTAGATTATAGATTAATTCTAGCTTAAAATGAAAATAATATATTGTAACAAAATAAATCCTATCCAAAAATTTTTGTATCAGAACCGAATAACAATTGAAGTGAAAATATGCGCTTTTGTTCTTAAAATATCTTTTTCATAAAATATTGGAACGCTTTTCATTGTCAGCAGTTTGAAATCTGTTGTGATTGGCTGACTAGGCAACTGTGATTATTTTTTTATATATACTAGATCATACGGCCGCTACGTGGCCGGAGATTAAGTTGACTATGTTTATAATTGACAACAAAAAACAAAAAAATAAAAGAATATATCTTTTTAGCCAATCAGATAGCGAATAAACTGTCAACAATAAAATACACATTAATTTTTTATAAACGGAAGGGAAAGGGATTAGCGATATTCAAATATCACGAGATAAATTCATGGTTAGTTTTATGCTGTATGAGCATATTAATCTCCGACTGCGTATAGTGGTCGCGTAATCTTTATTATAAAAAATTAAAATGCCGACTTGTAAAATATTGTATATATGGTTTACTTTGTTTATTGTTTTAGTTAAGTTGAATCTAAATTGAACATTATTAATCATAATAGCAATCATACAAAATAATTTTAATTTTTGATAAAGGATGAAGTCATTGACCCTCAATGAACTATAAATTGTTAAAAAATACTACGTTTATTTAAAGTAAAATTTTTGAATTAAAAATTATACAAAAACAGTGACCACTTGCAAAGTCTCGACTTAATAGATACCAAACACGGTCGAACACTTTAATCGGTCATTGGCAAATACAGGGAGCCACAAATTTATTACGATTTTAGCATGGCAATTACTGTTGCTTTCGTTTCAGTTTTTATGCTACAATATTACCACGTGTCTCATAATGTTAACGTAATAAAATCCAGCATAATTTGCCTGGAAGTTTTCGGTACCAAATAAACTCGGTCTCCTTACTATAATGATATAGTGCTAGAGCTGATGCTCAAGAAACATCACAGCCTTCATCATGCCTAAATCGCATGAGAGCTGTTACGATAAGTATACTATGCAGACCACTGGTACCAGCGTGACTGGGGGAAAGAAAGAAAAAAATGTATCAGAGCGCTTGGTCATGTGAAGATAAATGAAGTATTACAATAGAAACAAAATTAATGATAGCTAAAGTCAGATTTACGTAAAATTTGATGGTAAATAAAATTTATTGTATAAAATTTTATAAATTTTCAAATAAGAAAAATAAAAATAGTGTATGAGAATTTAAATTAATTAGCACATATTTATTATATTAAGCAAGATTGTAGATTAATTTTACAAAAAATATAAGTAACAATAATTCTAATATTTAATTGTAAAAACTGTGAAAGTATAAAGAACACACGTTTTATTTTCTTCGACTTATTCATGATATGTTAATAAACGAAAATCGTAATAACCTGATAAAATTAGCTTGCGAGCGCACGTGCGATTTTTTCTTTAACTACAAGCGGAGAGCGGATCAAATTAATGGGTGGATGACACCAATTGTGTGTTGCTATTTTGATGTCGACTATAGATGTATCGTGGCAATAAAATATGATTGATAAGCTAATAAAATCACTATTATATTAAATTTGAATGTTGACTAGAGGTATTAGATTTTTGCTATGATTGTTGCGCATATAGCATCTTGAACGTGATACAAAATACACATGACTTTAGTCGAAGCGTTTATCGCACAAATTTTTCTCCTTGTACAAGTGTTAATATAACAAGGAATAGTCTTACTTACACGTTATGGAAAGTTTCAAAATGATCTTTTTATAAATTTCAATAAGAAATTTATATTTCCAAGTATTTATACTAAAATAGTTTATTTATATTGTTTAAATTAAAATTAAAAATAACTGTAATTTATAATGTTATTGATATGTTTTTCCTTCACATCCACAGCTGCATTTCTTCTCATATGTATTGAGATATCAAAAAATGAACTAAGGATTTCTTACGTTCTTTGGGTCCGGAAAATTCAAATCTCTATGTCAAAATGCATAAAAAATGATCGTTTTAACAAACATTCGAATTTTTAAAAGAAATGTCAATTTTATTTCTTTTTACTCAGAATAATTTTTTTCAAGAATTTAGTTCATTCATTAGGAGGAAAGCGAGGAAGAAAGTTTCTATGATTTTTTTTCTAATGTCTAAGCGCAAAGAGTTATCTATTTTTAAACTGAATTTTCACTTTTACAACTTTTTTGTAGAAACAAGTTTTTACAAATGTGAAATATATAAAACTTAATAAATCAACCACCATACAAACCTCAAGTTAAAACTTCAATTTTTGCATATCGGTTGATTTATTAGATTTTGCATATTTCTCGATACATCCCCAATTAAACAAAAAACTCTACAATCATACCAAAGTTACTTACAATCGACCTTCTTTCACAACCCGTTAATTCAACAGTATAATTTGTTAATTCTGATAATTTATATAGCCTGTAACTTGGTGAATTGACACCAGCAATCCAAGAAGCGCGCGTGCGTGCCGCGCCGAGAGCGAGGGCAGAGTGTTCCAGGGCATACTACGAATGTGTAGGTGCGTTCGTGTGTATGCGTCTGTGAATGTGTCTAAAATAGCCGCTCTTACGTGTGGGTATACGGATCAAGAGGCGGAAGACGGAGGGACATTACGCGATTCGGCGAGTAACGGTCAGCCGAGCTGCACGCGAGAGAAGAGACATAAGGCGAGCAAAGGCCGGTACATCAATCTTCAAGCTGTTGAGAGGGACACAGGGCATCTGCGAAGCTACGAGTCACTGGGTAAGATGCAGTTCTGAGGATAGCTGCAGGTCTTAAGCGCGGTGCTCTAGTGCAGGATTTTATAGTTATCAGTAGGTATCTTAAGCAATAACTGCTGCTTGAGGGAATAAAATTTACGTTTGCATGTATATCTATACGTACCTAATTGTGGTGGTGCCGTATTGTCTCGGGGTCAGTAAGAGTGTATTTAGTATCGCGTGACTGCGAGTGCATTTTATTGTCTGAGAATAGTCGAATCTGGCGGCTGCATCCTTTGCCAACCCCAAAATCGGTTGCCTTCCTTAGGGAGTATCTGCAAAGTTGGCAAGATTGTGCAGATCTTGTGCAGAAGAGAGCAAATTATTTTTTATTTATGATTAATATTATTAACCCTTTCGTACCGTATGAGTCCTACAGGACCCACTTTGTTCAAAAACAAAATCGTAAAAACGAGTTTCTTTGTAAGATAACCGATTTTATGTAACTTCAATAAACTGCATCAATTGCGTGTATTACACGCAAACGGCACTCGTAATGATTTTTGCGATGTTAATAATATATAAATAATTAAATAAAAATTTCATTTTTACGGTTTCGTCGAGTTTTAATATTTTGATGAACCAATAACTTTTCACGATGGTAAAATAACAGAAAGCGATAACGTTTTAACACTTAATTCTCAACGGTAATTATTTGAAATATAATTTGAAATATAATAATTTACAGAAAAAAATTACGTGCATTATTTTTATCTTAAAAGCAGTGTTATTGACCTTTTAAGAGTTCCAAAAGATTTTTGTTTAATAATTTTTTTGAAATATGTTATTATTTACTGAATTTTATTATGAATTACTTAATAAAACTTTTGATAGCGGAAAGTTTTTAAAATTAATTTAAATCAATATTTATTGTATTGTGGTTGGTTTAAGCTTTCAAATTGCAAAAATAGGGTCATCTCTTAGCTACCGTGATGATCATATATAAAACGCGAATTTGACGTAAAGTGATATTTTTGGTATAAATATAATGACATTTCAAATAGTTATTTTGGCCGGTAAGGATTAAAATGTCATTACCTTCTGCTATTTTATCACCGTTGAAAATTATTGGTATTGGAATTTTAAATCGCATAACTCATAGGATGAAGTAGCTGTAACAAAGTAATTTTTACTTAATTATTTATATATATGGTTAATAATGCGAAAATCATATCAAGTGCCGTTTGCGCGTCAAACGCGCATCCGATATATAATTTATTAATATTACATTAAAGTGATTATCTTGATAGAAAAGAACTTGTGAAAAAAATGAGTGTTAATAGCGGCATTTCATTTTAATTATTTAGACCGAAAACAAAAATGCGCAAAGATAAGGTATCAACATTTTGTTAGTTTTGCAAAGTGCAATCGTTTTAGTCTAATTATACTTATTACACATAATTAAAAAATAATAATTTTGGATATCATTTTCGCAGAGCTTGAGCGCACGCGACAGAGCGCAGTCGGCCAATCACGCGCGAGGGAGAGCGTCGGGCGGGGAGAGTAGGGCGCGTTGATCGGGCCGAGCGAGCGCTCAGTCCGCTCTCTCTTGTTGTGACTTTGGAGCCAAGCGGACGTATCTTTAAAGGCTCCTTCCGATAAAGGGCTGCATTTCCGGATCTCCGAAGGTTAGTCTGTTTGCTTTAATATATTTCCGGGTGCGTCTTCGCCTAGTGAAGTGCGGTTTATGTTGTAAAGATGCATGCGTACACAAGTGATGGTAGATGCCGATCAATTAAAGTTAATGTTCTTTGTTATGAGATAGTCTTGCGGATTCTCTGTATCTAAATAGATAAATTCAAAATTAATTTAAGAAGTAGGGTTCTTAAGATTATAAAGAAATTCCGGAGTTTTTGAAAATATTTTCGTAGATATAGAATTATCAAAACTAAATTTATTGTACAGCACTCACATAAAATGTGTATTTTAACTTCAATTTTGTTTAAACTAAGCTAAAAACATAAATAAAAGAATCGTAACTTAAAGTTGTTTGAATTTTAATTTGGCAGATTGTTTATAGTTGCTAAAAATGTTGTTATTTGCAAAAGATATGCACTCAATCGTAAATAAACAAGCTTGCCTTCTGAACGCTAGATGCCTGCAGGCGCATGTAGTCGAAGAAATGCGACTGCAGATGTTCGCACCCTCGCTTGGGGCTAGGTATACGATTCACGTGATACAATAGCATGATGATGTACAAAAACATTTCTGAAATTTTTCATATCCAAAATAATGATCTGCAACTTCAAATATATCTTTATTAGTCCTTGTAGAATAATGTTATGATTTTTATTTTATAATTTATAAAAATATAGAACAGACTTTTATTGTTCGAAAGTAAAAACATATATGATCATAGGTACTGTTTCAGTTTATATTTTTTATTTATTAAGCGGCAAACTTTTAAATCTTTTAAGCTTAACTTTAAAATACTATAGATACTTCTAGGAATACGGAGTAATTTTTCCGAATATTTTATCATTATCATTTTGATTAATTTAGGTAATGATTTTTGGTTAATGGTCAACTTACGCTTCTACAGATCCTACACACCTACCTATATTATACCCAATAGGCTTGTGCTAACGCTTTCAGATGTGGTTAGTATTGTCATATTTACACTCACATCTCTCCCTCAACTACTATATACTGCGTATGAGAAATCCCCCTCGCCCCGCATGTGTTGCCGGTTGTCTTCTTCGTGGCTCCTTTGCGGCTTTTGATCTTGGTATCGTAGTTTCTTCACGTGATCCGGTTACCGATCGCTAGTGTCTGACTGTATGACGGTTATTTAGCGTGTATAGTAAGTATTTATCAAAAGGGAATTATGGGCGTCTATAATTATATCGTTGCGCCTAACGAAGACTAGTAGATTTCAAAAACTACTGATTTTCAGCTCATATTTACGGATACTATAACTGATTTTAATTTACCAAAAACCTTTCAGTTTTTAATAATAATTTTTTTAAATCACAAATAATAAATAAAAAATAGGTAATTTTTGAAAAGTTCTAGTCTTTTTTAGAAGTGATGATGTAGTATGTGATATCTGCTTAAAAACTGAAATTCAATACACAAAGTTATTTCGAATAAAGCCTTCTTTTTGAGGTATGAGCTATCTAATCTCAAATATGTATTGTTGTTTTGAAAAATTGCGCGTCATAACATTGTACGTATTTATGTTACAGAAAAATATAAAGAGACGATAAAATTAGATGAAAAAAGCTTTAATTTAAGCTTTGATTCGAGAAAAAATGTTGATTACTTCTAAAGTTAAAGCAATCAAAGATAACATGAAAAAGTTACTAAAATTTCTTCCTTAATAATCATTAAATTTAAAGAAATATTTCATCATTATTTTACTTCAAAATAAATAATATTACTAGTACTTTTCAAAATTTAAACAAATAATTATTTATGCAATTTAACAAGATGCAATAGGTAGTACCCACTTTTAAGTGAGTGATATTTAGTTATGATTTACATTATATTTAATTTATGATTTACATTATAAGAATTAATACTTTCGAACTACATATATACATAGAATACTGCATTATTTCTTGCAGTACGAATCACGTTACTCTTTGAAGCTCGGTAGTCAGACTATATGTACATCATTTATGACCATTAAAAATCTTCGGACATCGCTTTCATCACTTATCGCAGCCAATAAAAGCTCTTTGTCGACATATAAAACGTTCAGTATACATCTTGACGTCGACGCGTTCGCCTCTCGTTAAGCTTAACATACTGGGTCTCTGCAAAAGTTAAAGGTGCGGTAAGAAACCGCTTGTGAATCCAAGAAATAAAAATTTTTTTTAGTTCTTTTAATTAATCAAGCATCTTCAATAAGTGTGTTTTTATGTTATCTTTATGTGAAAGCCTTAATGTGAATAAAATTGAAATAATAGTATTTTAAAGTCGAGTGTGTTCTGTGAATTATTAATATATAAAATAATGTAATAGTGAATAAATTTATTCAAAAATCTAAATTAATTTTATCATCTAAATATATCTCGAAAATTTAATTATAGTTTTAAAATTAAAAAAAAACAATTTAAATACTTAAGTTTTTAAAACAAATATTTTTCTCTACTTCAGGTAAAAATGCCTCCAAATTCAAGCGATGTTTTGGAAACAACAACTAGAGAACCTGAAACATCACATATTCAAGATGAAAAAGAAATTAAAATGAAACAAAAAACAAAATGGATCTTCTTACGAGACGATATACGATGGCAAACTACCATAGTGCTCGCAACAATTCACGTAATAGCCTTTTATGGTCTTATCACTTTTCCATACATTCAACGTTGGAAAACTATTCTATGGGGTAAGTTTATTATTAATTTAAAACTGGAAGAGAAAAAAGATTTGAGATCTTAATTTTATTTTTTTACCATTTTTATATGCTTAAATAAATATTTTTTACATCTTAACTATATAGGAAAATTGAAAATATTTTTTTTCGATCACAATATTATAATAAAAGTTCTTGTTTTTATTTTGTAAATAAAATTTTTATTAAGCATTAAATAAAATAAATATTAAAAGATTTTAAATAAGTTGTTTAAAATTAAATGCTATAAGAATTAAAATATCGCAGTCATTAGAAAATACATTCATGAATCATGTAATAATATAATTCAATTATGAAGAAGATTGAAAGAAGAAAATAATTCGTATTGTACTACACATAAATAATACATTAATTTATTAGAAAATTCATGTAAATATTTTTAATTATTATTATTATGATATTCTTTTTTCTTTTTTAATTGTATGACTCTATATATTACATGAATGAGAAATTACACTTGCACTTTTACTTTGAGAAATAATGTGTTACATATCATTGGGTTACATATTATTTTAAGGGTTTTGAAGTAAGTTTTTCAATACTTTTTGCAAAATTATCCTATAATTTTTCACTCACAAATTACAGCGTTTAAAATTATTAGCAGCTATTAGCAGCTACTGTAGTTTCTAGGACTTTCGATTTCCGCTAGGGACGTAAAAAATTTATGTAATATTTAGTATATTATTTATAAACAACTATTATTTCCCCAAAATTCTAATAAAAATAGTAATTTAATAGAAATTTGTTATGTTAATGATTTGAATTTTTTATGTTTAGCGTATTTTGTGGCAGTGTATACAATGATCGGTATTAACGGAGGCGTTCATCGTTACTGGTGCCATAGATCTTTCAAAGCTAATATCCCACTCAGAATGATTCTTGCATTCTTTTATCTTACAGCTGCTCAGGTATAGGATTTATATAAATTATTACTTTAATTATATTGCATACAAAATACTAAATCTTTTAATTAATATAAAATATCAAGGTTAAAAAAGTTTTTGGTAAATAAAACTTTTCTGAGATATTTATTTTAATATTTTAAAAAATATTGCTGCAGCTAAATCTTAAATAATTGCGCAATTAAAAAATGTTGTTTTATGATTTCAGGTACCATTTAGAAAATGGGTACAGTATCACCGATTACATCATAGGTACATGGAAACTCCTGCTGACCCTCACAACAGTCAACGCGGTTTCTTCTTCTCTCACATTGGATGGCTTATGATTAACAGAACTGATGAAGCAACTGAAAAGATAAAAAAAATTGATTTAAGTGATTTACAAGCTGATCCCGTCATTAGATTTTGTGACAAGTAATGATTCTTTTAAGTGCATTTAATTAAAATAAAAAAGATTTTTTATTAATTTTATTTTTATTCTCTTTTTGCAGGTATTACTTTTTGCTTGCATTAGGTACTCAAATATTTTCAGTACTGGTACCGGTATACTGTTGGAACGAGGAGTGGTATTATGCTATATTATCACAATTCATGAGATATGCTTACACACTTAACGCAATGTTTTCAATCAACAGCGTAGCGCATATGTGGGGCTATAAACCTTACGACAAGTACGTTTAATTATTATGCAATATTAAATAGTTTATTTAACTTTCTCTGTTATAATAAGTATTTATTTTTATATTTTTTAGATTAGCGTTTAAGTAGTTAATTTTTATTTATATCATAGATTGTAATAAGTAAGGATGAGTTGAAATTTTAAAATATTGAAACAAAAACAATAATTGCTGTCGAATTATATTAATTTTAATATTTTTTAATTCTATTAGGGGTGGATTTTAGTTTAAGATATTATAAAATTTAATTTGTTATTTACATTTTCAATTGACTTTTTTATCAATTAATAATTATCAAAATGGCGTAAATTAAGATTATTCCAAAGCGAATAATATGTCAGTTTAATTAGCTTATTGGGTGTTCCTCTTTTCTCCTGCGCTACATGTACTATGATCTTAAGTACTGCTTTCACTTCTAAAATCACAAATGTCTTTGGCTTGGGTGATAATTTTCGCGAGTTCAGAACCGGAAAACATGCTTCACGTCCCTATAAATACGAAATATAATCGTGACTACTGAATTAAAAAATGGCATTATTTATTTTCTTAGCCGAGAAGAAAAGCGGCACTATTTGTTGAGAGTGATAAAAATAATTTGTTTTAGATTATTGTAATTTTTTTTAGTCTATCGGTAAATTATCGGTTAATTTGGTCCTTTATGGAATTTCATATTAAGGGACGTTACCGTTAATAATGGCAATAGTTATTTCTTGGATCTATCGATCATAATAAGTGAACTAATGAAAAATAACTAAATACAAATCAATGCTTGAAGACACTTTGTTTATACATACAAAGAACGCATTAGTCGAATTACGTACGCTTCTCAACCGTATGCAGTTTTTGAATTACTAAGACAATTTTTTATATTTGTATTTGTTGCTATATCTATAAAAATGTTTTTGATTTAATCACCGAACATCAGTTTCTAAAACCATAAAATACATAATTGCGTGGCTTAATTGTTTGTAAATAATTTTATATTTATATAAAATATTTATTTTCGCAGTTTTATGATAGATTCATGTAATCTTTTATTTCCAATAAATGTTCATAAGAATCGGTTTTTATTTTATATTTTTATTTTATATACACATTCATATAATAATCAAATAATAAAAATTTGAATTTCAGGAACATAGCTCCAGTAGAAAACAGATATGCTTCGTACGTATCGATGGGTGAAGGTTGGCATAATTATCATCATACATTTCCTTATGACTATCGCACGCCGGAAATTGGAGGTCCACGTTTTGATGTGGTTGCTAATTTTATAACTTTCTTCGGATGGATTGGCTGGGCATATGATCTTAAAAAGCCCTCAGATCATCTCGTTAAAATGACAATGAGCAGAAAAGGTGATGGAACATTCATGGAAGAAACCACATTCGTAGAGTCTTAAATTATCAACTTGCGCATGTTTTGATCATTAAATTATTCAATAATATAAAATTTGCTTTTGTGTAATCGATGTACAACTGCATATTTTAAGTTTTAATCTATTTTATTTATGCAATTAAATATTACTATGTAAGCATATTTTTAACTCATATAATGTAATAAAATAAAACTTTCATTTCATGTAGCCATAATCTTCATTTTGTATAAAAAAATTATTTGTAAAATAAAAAATTGAAAGGCTATAAGTAAAAGTGAGAAAAATGTAAGCTAAATATAGATTGAATTTTTCATGAATAAAAGTTCAATATTATAATCTCCAAATTGATTCATTTTACTGTCATAAGCAAGTTTTTGATTAATTAATAAATTAATTTTATCAATTTATTAATTAATAAATAATGGGTAGAACATGTTATAGAGAAGGACGGGGCCAGTTGACACGCGAAGTTCAATTATAAGCAATGAACTACTTAAGGTGGCTTCAACGATTTTTAAATAAACGACAGAAATCTCTAAAATTTCGAGATTATGTTAATAAAGTATACCAAACTCATTTTCGATGAAGAAATACCTAGGTTATATCGACTTAATTTTTAAGAAAATCGCTACCGAAAAGTCATCAGTTTAATATGTAGTCTTATGGGAAAAGTCATGAAATCGACTTTTATTCACAAAGTAAACGACACTTTTTCGAAATTCGAATCGATATTAAAAAATATAGGGTTGTCGAATTAATTTCTTAGAAACTAGAGAAATTGTTGACAGGTTTTATACGTAACCTATGCAAACTTCTTCTGTTTTTATTATCAATATATATATATTAAAGATTTGAGGATCGATATTAAGAACGTTCTCTAAAAAATGAAATTATTCAAACTTTTTGTGAAATTTTGGGATTGAGTTCCTTTTACTATCCTCTACAAAAGTTTTTAATGACTTAATAGGATAAGCGGGGTGAATTTTAGAGTTGTTAAAGCTTAAAGATTCGGCGTTTTAATATGGGTTCTTATAGAGAAAGCGGTCTTGAATCGACGTTTTTCTTTATTGTGAAATGGTCGTAATCAAACTTTTGCTGGAAAAATATATATTATTCTTGAATATTTAAGGAATGATTTTCCGTTGCTTAAACATTAAGAGCGGGCCTTTTTATGGAGATAGAACAATCCAATGTTTCAATCCCATGCCATTAGTATATCTACATATATAGGAGCATAGTGTTTTCCAACCTTTCGACTATTGATACTTGATACTCTAGACACTTTCTATTATCATTCTAGTGTTACATATTACGATTTTTGAGGTTCTTACATTATAGATAATAACTATATACCTTAAAACATAATTTTCTTATTTAAACCGAAAATCAGCATCGCTACAGAGAGAGAGGGCGCCCTTAAATCTTACAATTTGACTTCTTTAGATTGAGAAAAAACAATAAATCCCCTATTGTAAAAATCCAGCTAAATTTTTAACCTGGATTTCTTTCCGCATATTTCCACCTGGAATTCCTTTCCACCTGGGCCCTCGCTTCGCTTGTGCAGTAAACTCACCCGCGGGAATAATCCTCGACTTTATTCCCTTGTTGCATAATGTACTATTTTTTCCCAAATTTTGAAAAAGTAAGCAAGAGAGTGCTTTTAAATAGATTAAAATTAGAGTTATAGTTCTCAAAATAAAGTTTAGAAAGAAAATTATATAATTCTAAATAAAGGGAGATCGAGGCTGTTTTGAACAGGGGTCGATTCAAGGAAAATGAATAACTTGAAATTCTTAGTTTATTCAGTCATGGGTAAGGTAAATATTCTGTTGTATATAAGGTAAACAATTCTAAAATATTCTAATTTCCAAAAATGTAGTGAACGTTGCAGTTTAGCAATGCAATACGTATAACCATCATTATTAATACAATTAGTAAAGACAAGGAAAATGAAAATGTAAATAAAAATCCTGTAATTAAAAAATTGAATTTTATAAAAAGAGAGTATAAAGATAAAAGAATTAAAATACAATTAAATGTTTAAGAAAAGTTATTTAATCTTAAATTGGAACTAAAAATTCAACAGTTCATTTGCTCTTAAAATAGAACCAAAAATTAGAAATCACGTTAAACCAAATGTTAGATTGTTGATTGATTTTATTGCTCGCTTGATAGTATAAATTCAATAATACTCTGTTGTTCAGACTCTGTTGTTCTTCGTGAACTACCCAGGTTGCCTTGGCAAAAATAAATAAACCTGGATATTTCGCGTAAATCAACAAAGTATATTTATTGTATAATATATATTTATAGTATTCAACTGTTAGATTGTCAAACTACGTCTATCATTAATTAAAGATAATTATTTTTAGAAATGTATAAATGCAGTTTTGTTTTACATAATGTATCAAATGTAATACATTGTAAGTCATAAAAATCTAAGTAAATGTAAATTAAATTTGATATTAAATATATTTATAACTTCATAAAAATTAGTACATTATGTTAAGAATTTAATTTTTTATTAATAGAATAAATTTACTCTTTTGAATTGCCCTCGGTCCTAGACAAAATTTTTTTATTTTAAAAAAAAAGAAAAATTGAAAAATAATTCACATCATTATTTTTACAGATAAATATGATCAAAAACTTTTTTTAAGGCATAAGACTTGATAATCACACATATCTACTCTCGGTATGACAATTTTTATCGATGTGATTCTTAATTTCAATAAACTTACAAGTCACCATAGAATTTAGACAATACGATTTCATAAACTGTAATTGATTCAATAAAGGTTTAATTGATTAAACAAAAATTTAATTGATTCAATTAAGGCTGATCAAAATAACTAAATTTTTTTCTCAGTGTACTTAGATGACTGTCAGAAAGAACTACTAAAAATCTTGGTTTTTAATCTATCAACATTCTTTTTCGAATTTTTTCACAATTGCCCTAAAGAAATAGATAATGTTGAAATTCGAAATTTCCCCAACCCGTAGAACGTGCCTTCCTAATTATTTTTAATATCGACATACGTTGTCGTTTAATCAATCAAAAAATCCTACTTTTAACCCGATTTTTTGAGTGGCTAAAAGCGAATACATCTATAGTAAAGTACGAAATTATAACACTTTCAATGATTTTTTCATCTAACCGAGCGGCCATATGAGATTCGGCTGTAATAGTAGGTTTCGATACAAGGGCGAGAAAGTGATTTTAACTCGTAAGGATTTTTGCACCCGAGCGAAGGGAGAGTGAAAAGATCACACGAGGTTGAAATCACTTTCTCTTTAGAGTATCGAACACAATTTTTCGAACGACCTGCGTAAAGAGCTAATTTTAACTCATGCATTCTTTCCGAGAAGGCGGAAAAACGAGGTTTGCTTCACTAGGAGCTTCACTACATGTAGAAAGTATTCTAGAATATTTTTAAAAAAGTTTGATGAAATAAATAAGTGATAAAAAGGTATATTCCGCCAGACGAATTTGAAAGCTGTTTTATAAAACCGCCACTTGAATTTTTAAAACTTTTTATAAAATATTCTTAAATTGTACTTACACGTGACGATACTTAGTAATTAATATTTAAAAATCAATAAAAAGTCAAATTATATTATTATAATTAATTTCTTCAGGAGCACTCGTATATATTTACTATCAGTAATTATTACTTTGTGCGATACTTATGATGAAAAAGTTTTTTAAAATTTTACTTTGAAAATATTTCCATAATTTTAAAGAATTGCACAACATTGATTGATCTGAATGTGTCCAATTTGTTTTCATAGATTTAAAAAAATAACATTTTTATTTATTTTAAATATTTTTAACATGTGTGCAATGAATTATTTTAAAATTTTACGATAAAGATACTATTGAAATAATAATTTTCTAGGGTACTTTTGAAAATATAAATTATATTTGCTCAACATTTTTTTATAAACAGGAAAATACATATTATATAACTCAACTACTTTAACTATAAATAATAAACCGTAGGTGTAAGTAGGTGTTATATCAAATCGATTATTGTTATTTAAAGGATCATATCTTTGTAAATATTAGTAAAAATTTTCTAAAAACATATTTTAGAATTTGTTTTTATTTGTTATAAATAAATAATTAAAATTTATAAATATATTTTATATTTAAAATACATAATATACATATAAAAGTTATAAATTATTTATTAGGAAGCTGTGCTCTAATGAAATGGCAGTAGATTTGTATTAAATAAATTAATTTAAATGTGCTAATTTTGGAATGTTAAAAAAAATTGTTCTAGTTCTTGACACTTGATTATTTTATTGTAAGTTTTACAATATTTTGTAATTGTTTTCTCTCAGTGACAATATTTATCCCATAAGCACTATGTCTTAAAAGAATTCTTTGTGATTACCCTGAAGAAATTTTGCTTATGGAGTATTAAAGTAATAGTACCTATAACAATTTATTCTAATCAATGGCAATAAAAGAGTGGATCAATAGATCGAAGGGGTCAATATTTTAAATTGCATGATATCACATTAATATTTTATAATATTTTACTACGACTGTAATTTATTTAAAGTCGCCTGTTGACGTTTTCTTATACCATTCTAATTATCTTTAAATCATTACTTTGATATTTTTTTAGCTCTTGCCTCAGATGAAAAATAACTCAGGAGATAAATTCAGTATCATTACACCTGTATCGAAGTATACTATTAAATTTATAAAAATCTTTAAGTATTACAGTTATTATACAACTATACTCATTTTATTTTATTTTATTTTATTAAAGTTATTTTATCATTAAACCTATACATTTTTAACATTTTAAATTTCTACATCAAATATAGTAGCTTCTTTCTACATTTATGTTTAAAAAAATGTAATTTTTTATCAATAAAACTGAAAATAATTCGAAACAACTAACAATAAGAATCACTGACAATAACTGAAAATAAATATAAATAACATTTACAAATATCTCTACATTTTCAATCTTCCTCTGTCAATACTGGAAATAACTGAGAATAATAATTGGAAAAAAGTGAAAATAACTATTATTTATGTCTCAAACTATTAGGGCTATTGCATTATTAAATAATAAATTTTGTAGTATACTTTACCAAAAAAAAAAAAAGTCAAGTTGATAATTTTTTCAAGTATCCCTGCAGTCCCAGTGTAATTGAACTGTTTAACCCTTATTGAGGAAACCCATTATTTAAATTAAATTTTTAATTTTTAATAAATGCACCATCGTTCTCAATCTATAGAATAATTTGACACTTGGAAAATTTTCGAAAATAAAAAATTAAAGTAAAAACAATCGTTTACTGTATTTTTTATAAAAGCTAAAGTTGTACATCGCCTTCATGCTAAATATATAAAAAAAAAACAAATAACAAGTCGCCCTGGCATTTAAAGTCATTAATCGCCGTCTCCGCACTCCCAGCGTCCTTTTCCCCAAAATCCAGACTTTCCACGCAACGAAAGCCAAATTCCCCGTCGTTCTCAAGAATCCACCATGACGCCCATTTTTTCGCCAAGCTCAGTTTCTCACAGTCCCCTTAATAACAACCTTGCGCCCTCTTCTTTAAATCCCCGGCCCGCACACATCCCTGCAAGATGCAACGTGAAAGCCCAGTCTCAGCCATCCAGTCTGCCCATACACACACACACAGACACAGTGGAGGTGGAAACTATACGAACACGGTCGGGGAGAGTCCAGATGACGTCGAGGCCGCACGGGCGCATGTAGGCCCAAGAATTTCCTTGACCGCTCTCTCTAGATCTCAGCAGACAGAGGGAGAAAATTCCGAGTATTAGGAGCACTTGAGGCCCGTCTCTTCCGTTTCGGTGCCGTCTCGGGTCTCTTTGACTGCGCGCTAGGCCGATTCTCGGTGGTGAGAGTGTAGACAGGGGTTGCCCCCATGGCTCTCTCGCTCTCTCGTTTATACCTGTTGTGAGCTCAGGGCCGTGGAAAAATACCGGCGTTATCGGCTCGCTCGATGAGTACGGCAGCGCCTTCGCTTTTTCTTCTGGAGATTTTTATCGTTTTTGCATTTTTCAAGATGAGACGTGAGTTACGAGCGTTTTTGATAGCGATGATGTTGAGCTGGGGTACGGGAGTGTACAGGTTTTAATGTTACATACCTCATTTTAACTAAGCCCATTGATAAGGTGTGTTCCCCCATTTGTTTGTCCAAATTAGAAGAAGGGTTGGGAAGAATAATTCAGGAATTTATTAGGGATTGTAGTTTTTCTGTTTTAATATAACAAGTACTAAACTTAATAATATATATAAATATAAATAATTAATATAATAGGGCGTTTCAACCCTTTTTACGAACTGTTAATTTGATTTGAGAATAATATGTTTATGAAGATTAAACGGCATAAGTTACAGATACAAACTTAATATTCTTAGTCAAAAAAATGTTATCAATAATCAAAAAAGAAACTCTAAATTACGTACATTTCTTGTTTGCTATTAAATTAAGGAATAAACATTAATATTTATGTTAATGTTAATTACGAAGTTAATTATAGATTTTTGTTAAAATACAGTTTAACAATACATTTGTCAATAGAGTAAATTACATTCTGTTGCTTAATGAAAATACAAACAATATGTCAGCAGTTTGAAAAAAATACCATTTATTAATAGATATTGCAGGTCAGGTGAATAATTTTCATTGTATTTTTAATATGTCTTCTTTTCACTATAATATTTATCTGCAAACAAGGGAGAACTAATTTTATGATTTAAATGAATGATATTTTTACATATTAATAAATTATTTAAATCTAAATTTAAGAACGCTTTTTTTTATAAAAAAAAAATTTTTAATGAGGTTTATTTAAAAAATGGAATAGAATAAATGCTTTTTGTATTATATTTTAAATATCATCAGAATTATCCTATTTACAATGCTAAATCTTGTTAGATAAACTGTTTATTTCGCTAGTTTATACTTAAAAATCTTTCATTCAAGTTACAAAAAATTAACAACAACTCAAAATACATACGTTTCCACTCAAATCAAATAAACATATTTTATTTTATTATCAACAAAAATAAGCATTTTCTACACAAATAAATAGCAAATGCAGGTAATCCCGAAATTAACGTACAAGTGTCTTTGGCAAAGAGTAACCGAAAAATCGTTCTCCCTAAAGCAAGTTGACGCACACAAAGGGGGCAAAGAATCGAAGCAACGTCTTCGTACATACAGTTCCGTGAGGCTGTACAGGACCAACACGCTTTGCCACTTCTTAAAAATGTGAATACCTGCCTCGTACCTCGGGCGCACGCACACGTCTTTTCATTCAGTGCTTTAAATCCCTCAACGAATTTTCTAAGGGCAGGTCTTGGTTTGTCGGTTGATTATTCCCTTTAAAAATTGCAAGTATGTCGAATTAAAAAATTTTATTTTGTTTTTTTTCTTCGTATTTGTTAGTACGAATTTTTCGTTGTATTTTTAAAACTGGAAAGCATAGATGAATTTTAAAAATTTATTAGAAAAATAAACGTTTGAAAACAGTTTAAGATGTAATTCGAGGCAGCCAGTGGTATAAACTTTAAACTGAGTAAACAAGTTCAGAACTGTATTTTTTAATAGAGTAATTTTAATAATAGTCAAGTATTTTATTCAGTTATTAATTTATAAGTTATTAATTAATTTTCAAGTTATTAAAAGATTCAAGATTCATTTTATATCTTAAAAATATAGTGGCATTAATTTTTTTTAATAAAATATTCTTTATTAAAATATAAAATGTTAAACATTATTTATTACTGCGATTATAACGTAAAAACTGTAGTTATTACAATATTTAATAAACATGACTATTTAGTTAAATAAATTTATCGTATTTTGTTATTTTATTCATTATCTACGTAACAAATTCAATAACGATTAATATAATTGAATAACGACGTCTTAATTAGAAATACAAGTTTAGTCCACCTTTTACCGGTAAAAACGTTTCTATGGAATGCTAGTTCTGCAATATGGAAACAGACAAATTAAGAAACTTGTCCATTTCTTATAAAACGCGCGCGAAACTCTACCTCCCACGTAGTAGCGCGCGAAATGTTGGAGCGCGCACTGCTTTCCCGCCACAACTGTAAATATACGTGTGTGTAAACTTTGATACTATTACAGTAATTTGATGTTCGTAAAAGGCGGTAGATGATGAATATTTTTTCATGAAAAGATGAAATATATTAGTGTAAAATAGAGATTTTGATGGGTGTTTGTTGTTCGAGACGTAAGAACAATTTTATAAATAAAGTGACGATTTGTAATTACTGTATTAGTAATATAAGCTATTCATTTATTCACGAGGACTTTATTTAATTGAGTATTTATAAAAGTGAAATACAATTTTTTTTTTTCAATATAAAATAAATTCAATATTAAGATATAATAAAAAAAAAGTTGTAATATGTTTTTCGAGTAATCCTATTTGTATAATCAAGCACTATTATAACAGTAATATGTAATAAAAAAAATATACATTTCAAATTACAAAAATTAAGTGTATAAATGAAATAAAATAAGATCAATTTACAAGCAGTAAAAAATCAATGCTTTAACGTTAGTAAAAATTCGTATTTTTGCTGTTTTACTAATTCCCACAAAATTAGTAAAACAGTAAAAACTAACAACAAATCAAAATGTTAAAAACTTCCACACTCAACAATCAACACCAACCCAAAAAATCCCTCCAAAAAAAAACAAAGCAAA
>JAPYZA010003943.1:0-25343 GCA_030522685.1 Eupelmus azureus | reverse complement strand
AGAGTGATATGGGAAAGTGATGTCTGGTTATGATTCAATTGCGAAATATTTAAATTCTTAGTATAATTTAATATTTAAAATATCAATTTTTTGGATATTCTTGGATTGAAGGGTTGATAAATAATAATGCTATTGTTTAAACTCTAAGAAACTGTATATTTATATTCAAGAAAACTCTTAAGGAAACTCTTTAGTCTTTACAAAAGAAGTACTCTTTAGGGTATTGACCGGTCAAAGATCGGCAATCGAATGAAGCTTTGACCTGCGTTGAAGCGCTCGAGCGCCTGCAGTGCGCTCGATCCCTTCAACGCATAGATCATCAATAGATGGCGACACACATATATATATATATATATATATATATATATAATCGATAAAGCTTTACTCTTAACACAATTAAATTCTTATTATTTATTAAACTATTTACAATAATTTATTTTTTAAGTATTCTATGATAGCGTGCCAGTTAATTTAATAATTATAGAAGATTATGGACCATCGAGTTACAAGAAGTTATGTAAAAATTGCCCATATTTATAAAATAGTCCAATAATCATCAAATACTACTAATAATATACAATTATTCGAATGTCACTACTAGAATCATGGTTTCCTAACATAAAAAATAATTAGAGTTGACCATGATAACGGAACAAATATTTTAAAAGTAATTATTCTTTTATTATTGTAAAATTTTGTTAAATTAAAAAATTTTTTATTTTATTTTTAGAAGTGTTCTATGTGCATTATCACAACGTCCGACAGTCTGACATTGCAATTTTAAACCCCCAGCAAGCTATGGCTCACAAGCATGCGCACTCTTAGTATTCATCTTCTTACAAAAGAGTTAACATCTGTCTGTACACATATTCATATAAGCATTACTCTGAATATGGATTTAAATGCGCATTACTACTACGTATTAACAGATACTTTGTGGCTACTTTTATTTGCGATAAATTAAGGCACATTTATTATAGCTCACTAAAGTAACGCTCAAATATATTTCAATTCAATAAACGCTTAATTTGTCTGTATTAATTTGTAATAAAACAGTTGAATAACTTAGTTCTTTTTATTGATAAATACGAATAACAAATAATAATTTATTTCCACACATGATTTTAATGATTAAAATAAATAAATGATGGAGTTAACAGAGATACGCGCGGAGGAAAAGTTAAGAAAAATCAGTTTTTTATGAATAAAATCAATATGAAGGTCATACGATAAATTTACTCCGATTATAAATTATAGAATATATAATTATTCGATATAATAAAAGTTATTCGAAAGTCAAATTTTGAATAAAAGATTTCAGGGTTAAAAAACATTAAACACAAAAAAAATTCAACTTGGAATTTATAATTTGAGTTGAATGGTAAAAAGTTACAGACAACATAACTGTAACAAGTATTTAAAAAAATCACCAAAAGGAAAAGTTTATAAAAAAGGAAATAATCACGAAATGTGCCAAAGATAACTTAAAGCTACCACAATTCCTTGGACTTATTGCCGCGGCCCTCGTTAAATCCTTTGAGATTTCCACTTCTCACACACCTCGCAAATTGCCGTTTTCTCGGTAGCTGATTTTCTCTGTTTTCGCGCCTCCCTTATGCAGCATTAGTTGTTCCCCATATCGTCTTTTTACTACGCTTATGGGATCACACTCGCACGGTTCCGCTTACTTGTTATTGTTGTACGAGAAGCGAATGAGTAGTTTGACTCACTGTGCAATCTGGTAACGTGTATAAATTCTTTAGTAGTAAGAAAGCTGGAGATTCATTACCGAAGTAAAAAAAAAAAACATAAATTGCCGATCTGGATTTTGATGCTAATGGCAAGGAAATAAGAATGGAGGAAACGAACGATCGCATGCACAATTGTTGTGGTTCTTTGAAGTAATTGCAAATCATATTATTTCGAAATATTCGCGCAAGCTTCTGGGAATTCGTGTACTAAAACCAACGATTCATGCTTGCCGCGAAGAAATTTTGTTTCGTATGTGGAAAAATTTATTGTGGGAACGAAAAAATGCATTAAGTAGCATATAGATAATGCTTAGAAATGTCTTCTGTTTTCAATATACAAAGAAATCGCGTTTAATGATTTATTGTTAAAAGTTAATAAATTCATAACATAAAAGTATATTAAAAACTTTGAAACACATAATTAAACTACTAAGTAACAACCTAAATCAAGTGTATATTCAAACTTTAAAATGAACGTAGAAGAGATAAATCTTCAAGTAATCTTACAAAAAGAACTTTCTAACTTTCTCTCTAAGTGGTTATTAAAAATCTCAATTAACATCGTATATTTTAAGTTGAACTCCAGGTTCGCTTAATAAACCCGCTCAAAGTGCGTCTCATCGCTCATGATGAAAAAAGGAGAACCACCTCTAGCACGGCCTAATCGCAGCACTAGCATTAATTGTGCACTAAACTTCTTCATCATCTTCCTTCTCGCATTTCTTAGTTTTGATGAATCCGAAGGTGCGCTAATAGTTTCCGTCATTGCTTCCACGCCGTTTACTCTTCCTGCAGGCACGGCTCTAGAGAAAGCAGCGAGTCTAGCGAAATTACAGTAATCTGAAGTTTCGGCGAATATCTCTTTTTGGATATTACACGTCTGCTCGTGATATGAAAACTAAGTTTTAGCGCTAATTTGAAGTTGTCAAAGCTGCCGTTTTAGTTATTAGTGTTAATGATATGCTTTGAGTCTTTGAGATAAAGTATGTGAATATAATATATACTTCACTCTTTTAATATCATTGTAAATTCATTGTTGACTTGATATTCTAATATGTTGTTTATATTATTATTTTAGAAGTCATTGTTTAGATTGATGTTACTAGAATTACTAATATTTTTTAAAGATTATAATCAAATTATGATAAATTGTTAGACATTCAGATCGAGATACATTATTTAAGTAGTTAAGTTAAGCATAAGTAGTTCACGGTAAATAAATTTTAATCGTGTCCTTGCTTTTTGGAACTTGCCCCTTCCTAAAACTTAAAAAGTATCTTACCGACAACATTCTGCCTAATTTCATCGAGTTTACTTACTTTAGATACAAACATTTTGAAAATTGAAACGGAACACGTTCTGTACATATAGCATCTAAAAAGTTTCACATCTGGCACGAGTTTTTTGTTTACCGCAATGCCATGGATGGAACTTCATTTAGAGAGCAACAGGAAATGAGAGAAAGAGAAAGAGAAAGAGAGAGAGAGAGAGAGAGAGAGAGAGAGAGAGAGAGAGAGAGAGAGAGAACAGAATATGAAATCTTAACCGAAGAAAAAGAGAGAGAGCAAAGTTTTGGATGCCTGGAACAGAGCAATTTTAAACGTCAACAGCAGTAGAGAATTCTGTAAGTATCAAGAGAAGAAAGTCAAGGAAAATTGAAAAGGACAGGCCGAGACGCGGAGACTTGCGTTGTTCCATTCATAAAAGAATCGCGCTGGTGAGTAAAAGGGGAGCGGATTAAAAATTAACCCCCCAATAATACTGAAAGTAGGAACTTTCTTTTTAGCACGAGCTGCCCCGGCATAAGAATGTAAAGAGTAATTCAGAGACCGCTCTTACATTTTTAAAAACTCACGTCAAGTTTTTTTATAAGAATGTCTATAATAATTTTGTGAGTTTAAAATAACCAAAATATTCGTACATAATCATATACAATTATTCAACATATTAACCTACCGTAGCATTTCATTATCGGTCAATTACTAATAATCATTATTCTTTATTTCTGCGTATATATTGTCTCGTTTTGGTTACTGAATCTTATTTTAATAAATTAAAGTTTCACGAAGTAGGCCCTATTTTCGCAACCAATGCACCTCTTTCGACTGAACTTCAATTAAACATATCTGATTTAGCTCAACCACACGATCGCCAAACACGAAAGGGCACCGCGGATTGCAGCAGCATTGAGCCAACTAGAACGGACAGTGGTCTGATGTTGCTGTCCCTCGAGGCCGTATACAGGGACGTTAAACGGCAAGTTTCCGCAAAGAGAGCGCCTCTAATTCGTGCCTCGAGGGCTGCGGTGGCCCCGGAGGGGCGGCCAACTAGTTCCGGCTTTCTTAATGAGTAATGGCCGGCGCGAAGATATTTCCTGTGAACCTCGCGCATTTATTACGCGATGAAGCTTCCGCGCGACGCGCCGCTCTCGTCCCGCCCTCGAATCGCGCTACTTCCCTAATCTCCGGCAGTTAGGTTTCCGCTTTGGCCGGCTGCGTAAATCTCGAAGGACCAGAATGGTCGGGAGTTAGGTTGCTGCAGAGCGTGAGAGATTCAAGTTTTCGAATTAGCCATCGAGCTTTGCAATGTGTATATAACTTTAAAGTAACAGCAAAATTGTATTTGACTTATGAGTACTTGTTAAAGAGATTTCTGTAAGAAATCTCTTATGCAACCGTAGGTGACGGTTTGTTGTAAACCGTTGACTTAATAAAGCATTGAGAGAAAATATTTAACATAAGATTTGAGCAGAATATTTTTTTCTAACAAACATCTAATTTGAATATTTGCAACTCAATTTTTCTGGCAAAGTGGAAATACGCAGTCTACTAAATTATATCTGTCCAAAATGAAGCAATTTGCATGGGTGAGTATCAGTTAGTAGTCTGCACGATCCCATTTTGTCAGAAATATGAATTTAAAATATTCGAAATGGTTCTGTATTAATTAGAAAAGAAAAATCGATAGCTTATGAGTCGACAGAAGAAATTTAAAATCTGAAGAAATCGAATTTCAAGGAAATGTAAATTTAATATTTTAAGCTGGCAGAATTATAATCCTTCAAGGCTATGATTTTTCTGTAAAAATTTATGTTTTCTCACCTTCATATATCAAATTATTATAATTCTAATTAAGTAAATATCATTATTTAAACAGGCCACATACGTTTTTAAAATTTCAATCTTTTACAAAATGAAATCGCATAGTCTACTAAATAAAAAAGTCAAAAAAAGTTTAAAAAAACTTTGACAAATTCTTGTTTACCCATGATTATACTTTTTTTTAAATCAAAATTTATGCATATTATTTTATTTTATAATCTTAAGGATATGAAGTTTTAATCGAATCATTTTTTGCCAAGCATGTAATCTATCTTATAACTATTTTAAAAAGTTTTTACTTTGATAAAATTTTTTGATACACTTTTTCCAAATTTCATGAATTATCTTGATATTTAATTACCTTAGAACCAATGCTTTATTTACTTTTTATTATTATATTATAAATATTTAACTATTTCAACTTGGCCGCATTCTCTTTTAAATAATTTTCAACTAACGACTTTCATTACTTAGAATTTTTCAAACTATTTCCACGTGAGCCCACACGCCCGTTCCTCCCTTACCCCACGAATTTCGTCCTGGATTATATATACACACTCTAGGATGAAGAAGATCATAGCGTGAGAGAGAGAGAGAGAGAGAGAGAGAGAGAGAGAGAGATCAGGGAATGGGAAAAGGCCTTCTCGCATGCATGCGGGTGCGCACAGCGGGACTTACTCGTTGAATTATTGAGACCGGATTGCGCTCAGATACCGAGCCAGTTAACATTAACGCGAGCGAGTTTTACGTGAATTGAATTCGACGGCAAATTATGAAGCCTCCGTGCGTAATTCGGAGCCTTCGACAATGTTTCATCGGATTAGGTTAGATTGAATTGAAAAATCATCCCATTAATTCGTTTTCGTTATCAAGAACATTCCAATAGACGAGATAAAATTTTGGGAAAATCACCTGGTATATTTTTGCGCTATGCTTTTACGAGAATTACTTGCTGGCTTTTGGAATATTATTTAAAATTTAGATGGAAAAGGAGCTTTGTAGTTGTTGAACACTTCATGAAGAATTCATACAATCATAATCTCTGCATTTGTATTATGATATCAATACGAATATAGATGCTATTTTGATGAAGTCGTGCAGTGAATGTATCGATGAGTAAATATAGCTGTGCATATTCTTTTTGTAAAAAGGAAGCTGCAATAAAATGAAAACGAATAAATTTTATTCTCTTTTCTTCAATCAAAATTTTGATTCATTGAGTATAAAATTGATATATAGGTATACATACGTATACTTACATTGCATATTGTACATAAATTATTCTTACAAATCGTTTATTTTTAATTTATGCATATTATAAAATAAATTTTAATATAATTTTGATAAATTTCTTTATTGCGTGCAAGATTTAATCTCATATCGTATAATAAGATTTATGTGATGATATAACAAGATTATGAGACTTATCCAATGAAAGTTTCTCTTCTTGTTAGAAAGAAAACTAGTTAAGCCAAATAATAATAAATTTAAATTGTATTTTAAATTTTTTAAGTATAAAAGTATTGTTATAGAGTAGCTTCAAAAATTTCAAAGATTTTAACTTTTCTCGAAATAACACACTAATCATATAAATACTTTTCTCTGTATAAATTTTGATTATTAAAAAATGAAATTTGCATAATACTTTGTTATATAATCTTAAAATTATATAAAAATCGTTAAAAATTATGATCAATAATTAAAGGCTTTAAATTAAAAAGTTTCTTTATCATGTGCCTTTCTTTTTGATACTTGAGTCAATATTGAGATAGTTAGAATTCTTTGCTCAAGTAGATAAATCCAGGCTCAGGTTAGACAGTACCATACGTTTAATAGTTCTTTAAATTAATCTCTGCTTTTAAAATTTGTATTCGTGTTTGAAATTTTCGATGCCAATATTAACATGAATCAACTTTTTTACGAACACTATAATTTATAAAATAATACATAAGAAACATACCATCGTCTGGTTAAATAAATTACTACTACTGAAGTAAAAAAAAAGACTCCCCAAGCTTCCACGCTCAACAAGTTGTACTCGTTCTTCCCGCAGTTGCGCAGTCGCTTTCATCAACTTTGGTATTGCCCCGGCGAGCGTTAATTCTAAAAAGAGACGGACAATGCGACCTTCTAATGAGAAAATTGCGAAACTTTCGTAATAAAGCCGCGTTGTCTCGCTCGGTTTGTCGCGGCTCGAGAAATAATTATCCACTGGGAATGCGACGGCGGCTACCCCGCTGTAAGCCAGAGCGCGCACATACGCTGTCGGTTATATCAAAGGTCGTAATATAAAAGTTGCCGAGCTGCCGATACAGTTTCGCGGTTATTGCATCGGAGTTTGACTACGGTATATAAATAGAGAGCGTCGCAGCCCAGAGCTTGAGGTAACTTTGCGGCGGAGAGGCAGCAACTATGCGAGGAGGCTTGACGCATAGCTGAGTTTAGGAGCAGCTTGTTGGAAGGGGATTTCGATTTGTCATACAGTTTAAAGACTATAATGGATTTTGGGTAGATCGTTTGTTTGGAGTGAAGAGTAGATTCCGACAAATTAAAAACAATTTATCTTTGAAGTATTTTATCGTAAAAATTATTAAGTAGATTAATATCAGTAAATCATCAGAAGTAAAAAGTGATTAGCAATAACCGAGAGCAAAGTATAATTCTTCAGAAACACCATTTACATTTGCAGTATTTCATTGCGAAAGCAAACAAAATTATTATTCTATTTAATCCAACTTTATGCGAAAGAAAAATCATTCTCTTCCGAGAAATCCATTTTGATTCTAAACAGTAAGCAGCGGCAGCAGCAGCAGCAGCGGGGCGAACCGGAGCGCGTAATAGCCCGTACGGTGCACGATAAAGTAAACGAGTATAAACGCCTCAACTTTCGCTTCGAAGTTCCTCTCGACGGGCGCGCGAAGCATATTTTCCCAGATTGAATGTGCTCGGCACGATCACTTGGAAGTTGCAGACTTTCGCGCGCGCCGCTAACTATTCGGGGAGAGAAGTCAGGCCTCGAAAACATTCCCCGTTTATATACACAGCGTACACACGCTCCAGTTTCATTACAGGAATCACGGGGGCCGGAGGGGCTATTATTTGGAATCCGCGAAAACTTCATGCCCGAGGCGGGATTATGGATTATGAAGCGAAATGCGCCGCGTCGGTCGAAGATCGCGTTGCGCCGGAATTAAAGGAACTTTAATTATAAACTTCCTTATCCAAGCGAGGCATAAAATACGCGGCGCTCTCCAAGATTTCCCGCTGAGAGCAATGTGTGCGCGTTATGTGAGCGCGCGAGCGCTCGTAAAAGCGCCGCAACGTCGACCGGTTTTACGAGTTGTTGATTTTGTAACTTTTCGAAGTGTGCATTGTGTTTGAGTTGCAAAGGTCTCGGGGAGGCAGAACTTGTGTTTCGGACTCGAAGTTTAGCGTGATAAATTGATGATATTAATGGGGACTCGAACTATGTTGCTGGAAGTATTGGAAATTATTCGTGTAGATTGCGATGCTATTATTTTTCTTTAGTGTGGTAGAGAAAATTGAAGGCTTATAAAAAATATGATGAAATTACAGAGTGAACGAGAAATTCCAAATAACTAATTATGCGATTTGATGCGGAATATTGAAGCTGCTTCAATGGCTGATGAAATGAATATCAAGTCTACTCTCTTGTGCCAATTTATGAGTCGGCTTTATACCTGATTCCAATGAAGCAGACGAAGAAAATATTTATTGAAGCTACTATAATTGCCCTTCCGTTTCGGTACGAAATAATGAGATGAATAAGTGCATCGCAAAAATCGTCTTCGCAATAAACGGATTAAAGGTCATTAAACCAAAACAGAATTTCATAGCATTAGCTTGTTTAAATCTTAGTACATTATAAAAACATGAATGCGAAAAAACTTACAAAATTATACATTCTAAACTTTGACTTGGACGATCAGTGAATACCTCAAGTTTCTCCTAAGCGTTTAGACATTCACTTACTCAAATTTAGTAACTATAACTGGTCCAGCCAAGTAGCGTAAATCTTGATTAAGGCCCGATCGGCTGATAAAAAATCGTAAAACAGTAAAGTAATTCCACGCAAAACCGGTCACCCACATTAATCCGATAGCCCATAAAATTCCATCGCCGACCAACCTCCTCTCCTCCTCCGGCGTGTACCGCGCCTCTAATATCCCCTGAAACTACCTCGTATCCTTATACAATTAATTAAGACCGCGTGCGCGCGAGTGCGAGCGGCTATACCCATCGAACGCTGCGCGCTCGCCTCGTAAATAGAAAAGGCATAAACTCGCGAGCGTAAACCATTAAAGAGCCGCACCCGCGCCGACGCCGTCGACTAATCCATTTTTGCGACCTCTGTGAACGAGGTTAAACGCGGAGCTGAGGGAGAGCGAAGGCTCGGATAACCGATGAGCGATTTGACGTTTCAGAACGCACGTGTGTGCTTGCACGTACCGCTGGTCGACTTAGATGCTAGCGTTTTACGGACTGGGTAAGGTTTTGAAGCTTTCGAAATTTAAAAATGTAAGATTGGGGAAGGGTCTATTATGTTGATAGTCCGTTATAAAATGTTAGACTACTTACGAATAGAGCGTGATTGATGGTCGTTCAAATCATTGATTAATGAGTATTAAAATAGAAAAAATGTTGAATGACTAAATATTCCAATTTCAGAATATGTACTGCTTTATTAAATTATCTTTTATCAAATTTTTAGAACAAGTCTTTTTTAACTATTTAAATATTTATTCCTGGTTGAAAACTGACCATATTCTGGGAAAAATTTCTGGTCAACAAATGACACAAAAATTCTGAAAATGCTTAGAACAGAATTTCTAGTTAAGTATCATTTTAACGTTTGTTGACCATAAATTCTGCCCAAAATATGATAAATTTTCTACCAATCTTATAATAATCGTTAAAAAAAATTTTCTGTTTTAGTATATTTATTAAGCGGGGTTCATTTTATTAACTAGATCGGGCATTAATAGTATAATTTTACTTCTCTTATTACTTTTATACTGTTAAATTTAGAAAAGCATGATTTTTTTATTCTATGTAATAAACTTAGGATTTGCATATTTGAAAATTTAATGTTCTGAGGAATCATTAATACCCAGTCTACTAAATTAATCCCACCTATATTTATCAGTCGATATTTTCTAAATCGAAAGTTTGCACTGTCTACGACCTAGATTTCAAATATTTGTACTTTTTGTAACTTTCGCTATAGTACTTTGTCAGACTATCTACATTCGTAAATTGACTGCAATTTTATAGTGGACTGCCGAAATATTGGACAACCTGACCCCTCCCTCTTCGTAAAATGAAGTTGAAATTGGTGATTACAGATTGGTATGCAGACGGTGTTATTGCAAAGTAGAATATAGTCTAATGATAATTAAATTTAGTTAATTAATGTTTTGAAACTTAAATAATTTAATTTTAAAATTTACATATTATTAATTTTTAATTTTAGAAAAATAATGCAATATCATATTTTAAACATTTATTTTTTATTTATTTCAATATTTTAGCTGGAGAGTAGATAACGATTTTTCATGAAGAGCTTCAGATGTCAAAAATTAAACATTCATACATAAAACTCACAGATGTCGAATATCTGAAATATTGAAATGCGGCGAAATTAATGACAGATTTAAATCTGTACAAAGTTGCGTCATTCATAATTTTTTGTTCAATCAGATTTCTGTCAAATGGATTATTTCCATTTTACAATAAATTCGTGGAATTGAATATGTTAAATATTTTATTTAAATTGACATAATATTTTTATTAATTAAAAGACATTTATACGCTTAAAACTGAAATTAAATGGAATGACAATCAGATTGAGTGCACAAATTTTCCATTTAAAAAAAAAACAATCCGATCATCTATCAAAAAAATTTAAATCTACTTTTTCATCCACATACTCCACATTTGTAGTCTTAAAACCTGTTGTTCACCATTCCATCTCCAACCAAACCAATCTCTTAAAATATTTCAGCCAACGCACTCATCATACCTGATAATAAAATTTTCATCCTTCCAATCTCAAAAAGCGCTAGCACGTAAAACCTTTTTCCCCCCGAAACGAAATTCGGCGAGCTGCGATTGGCAGTATAGACGGAATGAGCTCGCTCTCGAGTTGCCACCTGCGTCGCGCTCGTAATTTGCGCGCGCAGCGGAGGCAGTTATACGAGGCGGCGCGCGCGGCTGCGCTTTATGCGCCTCAGTTTTCGTTAATTAATATGTGGCTCGAGGTATTGCTTTTAGTGGAATACGCTTTTTGCAGTCGTTTGGGAGTTTAGTTAAATTTTACGGTATGAAGTTTTTGAGGCTAATTTTATGCTGATGTAACCATTATAATTAGCATACTTCATTTTGTTATTCCTAACCATCTGTTAGATTTATTGTTCGTCAATTATCTCAGTAAATGTGATTAATGTTTAATTACTAGGATAGGTTGTGCTACGGTATGTATGTATATGATACTTGATTCGGGACAAATTCAAGTCATAATTTATATAAGATAGATACTTTTAATTTCTTAGTGCGTTTGATTATTTTGCTAATCTGTTTAAACGTAACTAACTGTAACCTGATTGCAAAGCAATTATATATATTTATTTCATAGTTTTATCTGAAAAAGAACTGGATCAGAGACATTTTTTTAAATGATAATTGATATAAAATACAAAGTTTAATTAACATGTTAAGATGGTGCCTTAATTAAATAATGATAACCGTATAACATTAAAGATGATGAGTTACTGCAATAGATTACGTATTTAAGTTTTTTTTATTCAAAATGAAAATCTTAATTAAACAGCTTAGCAGCGAGAGCAATATATTATGGCTATATTTCTCGATAATTCATAAAATTATCGTAAATCTAAGGGCATCCTTCATTTTGAATTAATACGGTGCATTTTAATAGCGGAAATATTTTAATATTAGATATAATATAATATAAAGTTTACTTAAGTAAATCAACCTGAGTTAATGCTCTAAAAATAAATAAAATATTTATTACTTATAAACATTATAATCATAATTATAGTTAAAATTTTTTTTTGTACTTACTATATAGATTTCATATATCATTTTACCACATTCAAGTGGTCTACTTTGTGTTCGAAGCTTTTGATACTGCTTACTATTATTAGAAACCTTATACATATTTTGGTTTTTGTAGCCACTTATTACATATTTTTGAGCCTACCAGTTCATCAATTTAAACCAGATCAAACATAGAAAACTCCTTTAGAGAGTAGTACTACTTCTTATAGTAATAATAGACTTCGTGGATCAGTTCTTGGATTACTATTCTAAAAAAGTTATTAAATAGTCTTATGTACAAAAAATAAATAATCTTTTTAAAACTAAATGTTGCACACATTACTGTGTCTAATATTTTTTGATTATTTTTGTCAGAAAAGTAATCCAAGAAGTTTACAGTATTACTCTGAAGGAATATTATGTGGTCGATCTGTTTTAAATTGAAGAGTTAATTTAGAAACCTGTGGTAAGTGGGTACACGTATACACTGGACAATATCAGAGATACAGGATTAGAAAGCATATACATATTAATGCTCCTAATAATTACAAAAACTTTATAAAACCAAAAATTATGTTGTATAACAATCAAAATATAAATAAAATTTGTGTTAATATTTGTTTTAAAACTACAATTTTACGTTCTTGATTTTTCTAGAATTTTCACTAAAAGCAATTTAATTTGTATAGATATTTATTTCTACCCAATTAAATTTACAGTCTATCAAAGAAATAAATTATCCTATCTCATAAAGCAATTTTACAAACGAAAAAGAATATTCAAAGTACTTTAATACTTTATTCAATATTATTTTCTTGATAGCGACGACCTTTTATCACACCTAATTTCACAACTACGCAAGATAAAAAAAATCACTTTCACGAAGCAGTAGTTTCCCTTTAAACAGCTGGCGCGCATACAATGTCTTGTCATAGTCAGTCCATAATCCTGCTCCGCCCGATAATCACCGAGCGCTACCAGCTACTCTCTCGTCGTAACACGCGTACCTCTTCCCAGCTGTCTACGTATATATACGTGTACATAGTATATATATATTTATATACATGTATATATACGTATATATACCTTCACCCTCCTCGTGACACACCCTGTCACGCGCCGTGCCAAATTACACGATATCGGGGAAGGAGGAGGTAGCGTAATTGAAACGGCTACTCGCGCTTTCGAACGAATTAATCGCACGGAGGGAGGGGGGAGAAGCGCTGCCGGAGGAAATTCGAATTTACATTGATGGTCGCGTGACGCGAGTAAGTAGGCACGCGAGCCGCGGTTTACTGTCGTTGCCGGAGGGCGGAGAACGGGCGGTTCCGGCAGTCTTTGAGGTTAGAAGATGGCGAGCTGAGCCAGCTGGTCTAGATGAGATTTGGGTCGCGTCGAAAACTTAATTACTTATTTATTTTTCTGCAGTGATATTGATGGCTTGAATTTGTGTAATTACAAATGTCTGTTTGAGTATCGATAGTTTACCGATTGATGACTCGAATTGTGTGAAAGTTTTTCAGGCCGATCTAGTTATAAAATTCGAGAACTACAAATAGAAGAGACTCTGTCTTCTGTGTATATTATCCTTCATTTTCTTGGCAAGTCTATATCAGATTTTTTTCTTGCTGTAAGCGTTCATTCTGAAGAAAGTTAACGTTTTTAATAAGCAATATCTGCAGTCAAAAAAAAAGATAATAAAATAAATAAAAAATTATGCAATCTCCATAATACCGACCAACTACCACTTTAAAATAGATTTATTCACAGAGCCGATCCGCATGATTTATCTCCTCCACGTTTAAATAAATATCCCGATGAAGATATTGCACTCGGAGCAGTCTATACTTTTTTACTCGCGGATCAGCCTTGATAAAGTATACAGACGAACCATTAAAGTCAATTTTCTCACGCGCGCTAAAAGACAAGGTGGCAGCTATACCCGCGCGCGCTCCAGCGCACAAAAACTGGTTCGGCGCAATGATCGAACCGCTAATGACCGCGATCGCTTCTTTCGAATACTTCGCGCTGGCTGGATAAAAAGAGATCAAAACTCTCATCATCGACACATCATAATTCATATATAAAACATAGCCTCACGTGTCGCGTGTGCTCAAAGGCATTCCGTTGCTACACCACGCATAGATGAAAAAAGGCAGGTAAAAAATGACGCGCAGGAGAAAAAAGAAGAGGACAAAAAAGACAAAAAAGAAAAAAAATAAAAACGATCTATCGATCTATCGGTGCGCGTGCTACGGGATAAGATTGATCGGAATTCGTCCGCGACCCCCAAACCATCGGCGGTGTAATCGCGTGAGCGTGCGCGTGTAAATGCCGAGGCATCGATCATCGCTGACTGTCGTTCCTCTCACCGGCGTATAAACATGAAAACGTGCCCTGAGGCGGCAGCTGCGTATACGTAGAGTGCGCGTGCCTGAGATATAGCCAATATATTTGACGGAATTTCATCGTCTGGATGGAGAGACGCTTACTTCAATTGCTCCCGTTTTTTCCGAGACTAACTTGCTCGTAAGATTGAAATTGCCTTTATTTTCTGGTCTTTTTGGAATTGCATTAATATTTGCTAGGCAATTTCCAATTCATATTAAGTTACTTTCTTTTGATTTTTATTAGTGTGTGTATATACAATATAGCTTATATATCGCTTGCCTCATCCAGCTTAGTTTATACTACCTTTTTCTTTATTCAGAATAGTGGAAATAATATCAGCTACTATTTAGGGTACAATAAGAACAAACAGCGCACATAATGAGGAATTAGTATGTAATTACTATATAAATTACAGATACATTACCTTAGTTGACCACAAGAAATTATGTTGCTTAAAACTGAAATGCAAGATCACACGTACCTGGAATATGAAAAAAAAAAATTTATTACAATTCATTCAGATTTTCTATTATTACTTTTTTATTATTAAGTATAATTTTTATTATATTAAAGCTAAAGATATTGCTGCTTAAATATTTTTGAGCAGATATCACATCAAAATTTTGAAATAAAATTGTTTGGTAAAGATAATTGTAGTAAATTAGATTATTATAAAAAGCTCTGTATATAATATTGACAAAGGAGTGAATGAAAGGAGTTAAGCTAACAGAATCTTCAAGGCCTTCATTTCTCACAAAAATATTCGTTTATAACATAATAATTTTAATTTATTAAAGAAAAAATACAATTTTTAATAACGAGTTATTCAACGAAAACCAATCCCTTTATCAAACAAAGTCTATTAATTTAACAAACAATATATAATTTGTCAGTTAACACCTTATCAAATGCTTTACCGTGTGGGAGAAAATCTATTTTGTATATCACATATCATACAAGTTGATGGTGTCTAACTATGGATAACATACATCTGAAGAATCTCCCGTTACCTAAGCTATTTACCCTTCAAAGCCTAGGATCGCAGAAGTATACACTTTAATTTTCGTTCGACAAAACTGTACGAACTACCGGTGCAACACGGGCCAATTTTTTTTAAACCCACTTGCAAACTGTCGAAACTAACCCACTTACCCTCGAAAAGTATTCCTCACGCAAATGCTATAGAAAGCAGAAAAAGAGCCCTCTACTGAAGAGCCATGACACAACGAGACCAGTAATCACCACGAGGAGTCAAAGGTCACTTAGCGCTAACCTCGTTTCGCGGGCGTCGGAGAACGCAAACTACAGGCTTGTCTTTGAGTAAAAAAAAAGGCGGAAAGGAAGGTGTAACAGGATACACACATACCTACGTCGCGACCGATTGAAATCAATAGGGAACGACGAATCGAGGCACGCGATCGCGTGCGCCGACCGGAAAAATTGACGCAGCTTCGGGGGTGAGCCGTTCTTTTGCACTTATATGTGAAGTACTGATGGAATGATGGGATGATGGAATGGAGGAACTTCTTCGACTTAATACTTGTATTCTGAAATTCAAGCTGAAATTTTCCAGTGATTTGGATTGACTTGTTATAAATAATATTACATTGATAAAAATGTATTAATTCACGATATTTAAATTTAAATTTATTGTTTCACTGATTCAATTGAGCATGTTCCAAAATAAAACAATTTTGAATGTGACGTAGATCTCAAAATTTAGATAACGAAACTTAGAATGAATGTTTCTTATTCAAGCATACTTATTTATTCATTGCAATACTACGTTTAGAGAAGTTTGAGTATTTTCACGATTCAGTGAATATTTTATGAACACAAAATATGACTTACAATTAGAATATGTCTATCTTATAAGTTGCTCGTTAATATTTGTAACTTTAATTTGTCCAGATCACTATGCAATCAATACTAAGCAGTAAAGGAAATTAAATATTACCAGAACTGGTCAAAAATACAAAGATAAATATAACTTTTCATTTACAATCAGAAAGTTTTAATTTGAAGTTCACCTCAATGGTGCTCAACTTCGTGTTAAATTTAGATAATTTCTTTTTAAAGATATTATACAATATTATTTAATCTCAAAATCCTATAATTTAAATGTTTTGTAATATAAAAACATCAATTATATAAAGAGTGTGAGTTACTACACATATATACTAATAACATAGGATGAAAACACTGGACGGTTATACCTTAAAAACGGCACCGCTAGGATCTTTTAATTTATAATTTAAATATTCTTCATAAAATTCTGAATTACGTGTTAGTTTTTAGTTGAAATCTGACACAAAATCGAGTCATTATCATTGAAAACGTCCCTTTTAGAGTGCATCAGTATACGTAACACGTGTTAAAAATTGAAACTTTGGAAGTCTACATATCAAAAACGGTACCGTTAAGGCTTCTAAAAATTTAAGAGCAGTTAGATACTGTTATTATTAATATGTAGTTCAAATTTTAAGGAATTTTGACACGACACGATTTTGTCGATAACTCCATTGAAAATAAAGGTCAAACTAGTAATTTTCATATTATTGTGTCAGGTTTAAAAACATTAATACCCGTTATCACGAAAGTATTTGTGACAGGACTATGTGATGAAAACATAATAAGGTAAAAGCATGATAAAATTCCTTATCTCTGTACATTTACTGCAATAATTAAATATTCTTCCTTTTTTTAATCACACAGAATTACTTAACTACCATATAAGTAACTACTTTTACGAAGTTTAGAATAAGCAGTTATCATATTAGCAGAGTTACAGTTATTTCATTAAATTCATTGTAATATAATAATAAAATCCATGAACAATCACATTTATCAACCAATTTACAAACACACTCCAGAAACTAAATCTATCCACGTACAAATCGCTGAAAATTTATTACTCGCATATGAAATCCCCAAATCGACCAAACAAATCAATCCCGAGCTAACAGAAGGGGCCTCCCCATCATGCAGATTCGCAGACATCGACTAATCGTCTCCAGGTTACACGTCCGCCCGCGCGCTCGCTCCTCCTTTAGGACGCGCGCGGCTTGTAGATACATGCCAGTAGTCGGCGACGATTTAGTCCGACCGCCAGGCGCGTGTATATGTATATCGGCTGATCGTGGGCGCCGCCAGCCGTACGGAAATAGAAGGACATGTGGGTCGCTGGCGGATTTTGCTTCGCAGAGAAGAGATTACGAGAAAGTGAACGATCGGCCGTATCGCTGAAAATTAATATGGAGATGGGAGACGCGCGTTGGCGCAGCGCTGCGAGACGAGATTGCCGCATGGTTTACACGAATGATGTTTGTTTAGATAGTGGATTAAGTTACATGACTAATTTTGTTTAGATAGTAGATTAAACTTTCCGGTTTAATGAGAGGATAATTTGTGATCGCTGCTGTAAACACGTTAATATTTGTTTGGGATCGATGAATTCTGCGCCCGGATGTATATTTCAATGCAAGAACGTTGGTATCCTTTTTTGAATTATTTTTAACAGGTATCACATGTTAGTTTTAAAATTAAATTTATAATTGATCAGTACTAAGGTTTCTTTATTAAAATTATTGGAATGCAATTTTAATTAATCATTGCTTAGTTAATCTTGTGGAAAATTTTATTAAATTTAAAACTTGTCTAAAAAGATGTTTATAGCAAAAATCGTTCCAGAGAAACTACCTTATCTGTACCTCTTCAACGTGCACTCTTACGCTATTAAAAATGATATACAAGAAGCGAACAATCATAAAAGGAGTGACAAAAGCCCAGATCGCGGAGAAAAGAGCCCGAGGAAACTAAGAGGCGAGAGCGTCGCCGCCGAGCGAGTTTCGCCCGATCTCCGGGCCATTTCCGCGCAATCTTGCGCTCTGGGAATATAACCAGATTGCGGAATAACTTGCTCTCGCGCCCGGATAACTTCAGAGGGTGTATACACGTATAGGTAGGATACCGCGTGCGACTTGCAACTTTGTACTTCGACTTCGGGGCTCGGGGAGGATGAGAGACGGGGCGAAGCCCGAAGCGGAGAAGATGTTTTGCATTATCTCGTGTATACTTCTTGTTTGGAAGGGTCTTGTCTTCTTTTGCCGTGAAGAAGGGATTTAGATTACTTTCGCAAAGTTTTTAGAATGAAAGTTTTAATTTCGAGTGAATATTCAGCGATTGAATAAGGAAGTTTTGCGCTTAACTTTTTATGATCAAACACCATTCGGAATTGCGAGATTATAATTAATCAAGGAGAAAAATTTTGAAGCAAATATAATCAACTTTGTAACATCCCCTATTTAAAAAGTTTCAAATTTCATTTAAATTGTTAAACTTTTATTAAAATAACAAATTTGTAGCAGTATTTCCTGACTTAATAGTTTTCAAAAATTAGCACAAAAACATTTGCGAACATATCACGAACGAAAATGCAGAGAATTTCCAAACTAATTGAAGACCCACTTTCTACATCATAAAAATCCGATTATAACTCGCCATTTTCGACATAATAATCTACAAACATCGCTGGGCGGTTTTTCAGAAATTTCTGCACGAGCTCGCTCCGCTCGTCAGCTTCCTCTTCAAAATGCAGCAACAGCCAAGAGAAAAAGCCAGCTTCCGAGACACACGCGCGCGGCAGCTCTTCTCCCCGGGCCACCTCATCAGGCTTTATTATCGTTTTATCGAAGGAAAAACCGCTGCTCGTGCGCAAGCGCGCGTTTACGGCCGGACTATTAATTCCGTTCTCGCGGGGATGCAGGCATCACGCGATATTCCGCGGGATTGCCCGCGGGAAAGTCGGTCGCCGTAATCGTTAACGACAAAGAAAGTGCCGGGCGACGGCTCTACGGTCCGTTCCGACGGCCTGCTAAGTTGGCCTCGACGTGATTTTAGAATATGCTAAAGACGCGATGGTTGTTTTTGGGCCTAAAACGATAGGTTTTAGATAGGTTTATGGTTAATTTGTATGCGGTTATTTGCAAAATAAAGGTCGATGAAGCTTTTTACTTGTAAAACGGTAGCTGTTAAAATTTGTGGTGATTTGTTTTAAAATTTATAACATTTTTTCCATTCATAGACCTACATTTTCAATTTTCAATCATTTCGATTAACATCTTTATTATTTTTTTATATCAAAACAAACTACCTTATTTTTTTATAAAGATAGTCGCATTCGCTCGATGGAATAGCACCAATCGTATGGAATAAGTAATTATTCCAGAGTAATAATTCGAAGAATCCTATTTCTACTGCGCAATATAATAAAACTCGACGCATTAAAATGTAGAACAGCCTCCTTTCAATCACTCAAATCCAATCAGAGAACTATCTCCTATGGCTTATCCGACTGCCGTATTAACAATGAAACACGACAATGGCTCCGCGATCTTGAAGAGAAATAAAATAACCGCAGAGCCTTTTATTAAAAGCTACACCCATTGCAGCAATAAACACGAGTCATTCAGCTAACAAAGCTCTCCGCTTTCTGCAACTCGAAAAAAGAAAACGGGAGAAGAACCCGCTTCTCGATCGGTTGGCGCGAGAATCACGATAACTGAAAGTCTATTCATATAGTTCGCATAACTCGCGCGAATGTAAGTCGTAATTGAATAGGCATCAGTGGAGGTGGTCCGTGAGTCGGGCGTTATTCACTGGTCTATCTAATGAGTTATACAGCAGTGTAACTGGACAGTGTCGAGGTATCTCTTTTTTAACGTTTGAAATAAGTATATATACTTCTTTATATATAATTTTGTATACAAAATTATATATATGTAGAACAAGTACAAATATACACAATACACAATTTCGTTGTTTCCTCTTGCACGAGGAGTAGTCCTATTTCAAGTTTTTAAACGGTTTTTAAAAGTAATCGGCCTGTATTACAAAACGTCTATGTCAGATTTTCAAAAAAAACGCACAACTCTCTCACTACTTGATCATTTTCCCGCGCTCGACGGTTTTGGATCATGTTTGGAAGCATTTTTCACCTATTTCACAACGGGCATATTGAGAAACAACATAACTCTTTTGAGCATTACAATTTTACCTCCTTCTGAAAACATGAGTTCATTTGTCATTTGTATAATTAGTATATTTAAGTAAATACGAGCTGCAAGTGATAAAACATTTGAATCAAATGTTCCGAACTAAACTCGAACTTTTGCACAGGCCTATCAAATTAAAAAATATTAAATGAATGCTGCGAAGCAGTTTTTTACTGTCATACTTGCTCGATGAGAAAACACTACAAAATTTAGTTACGAGAGAGTGAGTGGGAGTGAGAGCGAGAGAGAGCAAGAGAGTTTCGAAGCGCTGTGACAGCTGACGCGATCGTATATCGCGCTCGCGTGTTACGTTCAATTAATAAAACTTTGACGAGATGTGCACGTGCGACGCTGGCGGATAATAAAAAAAAACGGGTCAAAGTTTGCTCGCGAGCGATATTTTTGATTTGGGAGCTTCTAGCAGCAGGCGCCGTTGTTTTCCTCCTTGTTTCTTTTCGGTTCGAAGTTCCTCCAGACTTATTTCTTTTTATGTAGGTGGCGCATCTTGAAAATAAACTTGGTTTCAGCACAAGTAGATTACTATCTTGTTTAAAATTAAACTTTTTGTGGAACATCAGAGGAAGTAATTTAATAAACACATTTTGAGTAATTTAAATTTGTAAGTTTTATGGCAATAACATAATTAAATTATATGAATCAAAAGATGAGTCCATTTTTTCCCGATTTTTATAACTTGATAACATTTTAAAAAAAATTCGTAAGCATCTTAGTGAAAGTAAATATTTTACATAAGTATTATTAAATGTAGTAGAATAAATTTTGACAGTAAATAACATTTGGTAGATATGATTAATTCAAATTACCCTTAAAAATCTGGATTTGACCGTAATCAAAACTGAGGATACAACGTGTATGAAAATGCTAAACTGCTATCGTCATGAACGAGCGTATCACCGCCACTGAATGAGGGGCTGATCTGTTAACTTAATAATGCGATGCCGAGGTTGGAGATGAGGGAGGGGGGCGATAATGCGGGTACGAGTAATGCAATGGAGAAGCCGCGATCCCATGCGTGTAATCGACACGTAATCGAACGCGAGAAGCCTAATTAATGACGAAAGCACAGCTGATGAGGCGTTGTTGGGTGGTACCTGCAAATTTGAGAGGTGTACAGGCGAATAATGCCATTGATTTGGGTATGAGAACGAACGCGAGAGGATTTCAAATTGGTTATTTACAATAGGGAAAGTTCTGTTAGGTTTGCTGTTTTAGAAAATCTGACCATAGGCACTTGCAAAATTAATTGAAAATGTTTGGTTTTAAATTTAAGTATTAGTTTTTATTTTAATTTTTAATATTTTAAAGGCGTTTGGTTTTTTTTGGGGAAAAACGCACTTTTAGTGTGTTGTGAATTTTAAGTATTATTTTTTGGTAGTTTAAAGATTCTAAAAATAACTAACATTAGGTGCCTTGAAAATTTATAAACAGTAAAGAAAAAATAAATGTTTAACTTATAACAAATGTCAATTGAGAATTGCTAAATTGACAATTAATTGCATACACAACCCTGGTAGAAATTTCACCAATAAAATTGGCAAAAACTAAACTAACCAAGTGTCTAAAACTAGGCTAGTGGATGTCTAATTCTTCACAGTTAGCCATCCACTGGCCAAAAAATGGGGAACGTTTCTACCAGGGAACTAAATTATTTATACCATGCATATAGAAGAAAACCATGCCAAGATATAGAAGAAAACGGTTGCTATATCTGATTAAAGACAAAGACAAAAAGAATTTGATCCGTTTCATCAACTTAAATCGGCTTATAATTTCAGAATTAAAAGTTGCTGATTAAAACGACTACTCAAACAGTAAACTTACGAAGTATAGAATAACGATCAGTAAAATCTTTATCAAGAGACTTTTCGTTACAGGCGTGGCTTATCTCTCAAGTTTCAACCTATTTCTTTCCATCACCCTGACTACTCGGGAATTACAATTCGAGAAGCATCAAGGAAATTGGTAAAAAAAGATAAGTGCTGAAAGGTGATAGACAAAATTGATAAACACAAACGATCGAAATAATGAGATTTGATTGATGTAGCTTTGAGAATCAGGTTCTTGTTTGCGTTTTGGTCAGCAAAACAATAAAAGTAATCGGGCTTAACAAGATCTTGAGTTGATAATAGAAACTACTTCGCTGATTGCGAAAGTAAAATAAAGATATAATGAGGATATAATAGAGATTGCGTCTCTACAGCATCGTAGAAAGCTACGGTGATCCAATTCTTCTTCGTTAATTGCAACAACTACTTCCTCGCGATACTATAACATCAGAAGACCATAAATTATAAAGACAACGAATGGAAGATGATGATTCCTTTAAGAAACTGAGTTATCTTTTTGATTACAAAAATAATTGAGATAGTTTTAATAATCCCAACACTAACTAAAAGTTCGATGATAAATTTTTAACATAAAGCAGTTCCTATTTTATAAAAATGCTTTATAAATGGTTTGATTTCAACTGGACTGTCAAAGTGATTAATGCCCAATTAACAATACTAGATTACCTCTAACACACGAAGAAAGCAATAAATATCAGTTTGCTTCCTGCAATCAATTTTCGTTCATTCTCTGCTCTGTCGTGAAGAAGAAGAAGCAAACTCAGAGCGCTTGCAAAACCCTCGACCATCAAGTGTACAACGCACATGACTGAAACGTACTAAGTCACGAACTTCAGAAGCTTAAGCTAATGGACAAAGGGGTAATTGTCTTCATGACCAGCCACTCGCAAAAGTAAGCTTAGCATTACGCTCGTGGCCACACGAGATCATGAAGATCCGTGACCCATTTCCCCACCACATGAAAACCTCTAATGATCCCTCTTCTAGGTTGCTCAGTTTCTAGCGGCGCAACACACCAGAAACGTCAAAAATATATTCTTTTTCCCTTCCTTCTCTCATTCCGTAATACACATTTAGCACCGATCAGCTCAGATATAACATAACCAGGTTAGGTTGTAGCTCGCGTCCCTCGCGAATTCAGCTCCTTTAATTGCAGCTCCGGCTTTAACGCAAAGTTCCCCCCCGGCGGGCTGTAATTTAGCGGCATTACCCTGGTATGCGGCGGGGGGCAGCAAGTGCTCCTGGTTCAATCAATGTCTCTCTCTCTCTCTCTCTCTCTCTCTCTCTCTCTCTCTCTCTCTCTCTCTCTCTCCCTCTCTCTCACTATAGGTACTTTGCGTGCGAGCAGTATATACTACCTTACGGCTGGCACGAGTCTTGCTGTCTGACGCTCTTCGGCTTTCTAAGACAGTTTTTCAAAGAGGATCTTTACAGTGCACATGCCAAGTGCGTGAGCACAACGGTTTTTCTCGATTTTAAATGGTCTTGTTGTTGATATTCTATATTGACTTGAGTGGGGATCTTTACGTTTTATTGGCTCTAATAGCTACTCAAGAATAATATCTGTACTACATCACTAAGTGCCTTTTTAAATCTTTAGAGGACAAAAACAAGATGCATTCTTTTTTCTAATCTTATATGTATTTTAAAAAGAATAAGTGTAGAATTAGTAGATTCAATATTAAAAATAATAATAATAATACCCTGGTAGAAATTTCACCAATAAGATTGGCCAAGTGTCTAAAACTAGGCTAGTGGATGTCTAATTCTTTACAGTTAGCCATCCGCTGGCTAAAAAATGAGGAACGTTTCTACCAGAGTAACTTTAATATTTAATGAAAGAACTCAAACCTACTGGAGATTAATAATGAAATCTTCAATATACAGTTTAATGCACGACTTGACAACTTAGAATTTCGGAATATTAAACGATCAATAAAACCAATCTTTTAAAGCATCTATATTATATAATATTTACAAAAATCTCAAACAAACTATTTTATGAATGGCCAACAATCAACGAAATAACGTTTCTCCATCTGCACACTCGAGCACTCCTCTCTTGCGAGATGCAAACCACTCAATTACGGTGTAGCCCTCAGCGAATACAGCAGCCGAGAGAGAATCGAGCCGGAGGCGACGAGAGTATACCCCGACTCGTAAAGTATAACTTCATAAGTTATATACCCTTGAACTGTAAGGCAGCTACGGTATTTTTCCAGAGTCCACATAGTTATTCGGAACGTCTAATTAAGGAAGACTTGAAACAAATTCTTTTTCCAATATTTGTTGATTTGATACGTATAGGCCTAATAAAATAATTATATCTGCTTTAGTTTTAATGAAATTTCTAATGTTTATGTACATGAAAGCAGGCAAATTATTATTCAGAAATTAATTTACATGGCCTGGTTGTTCCTTTAGGAGGTTTAGATGCTATCGATCTACAATTTGTTGTTCTTTCATTATGAGTAAGGGGATAGCTATGTTTATTTAAAATAGATCAAAAGAACTGGATCAAATTAGATAAAAATGGTGTTGTTTTTCTGAGAAAATCTATTTGTATGTGTGTGAGTGCGTGTGTGTATGTTCTAAAGCGATGAATGTTGAAATAAAAAATTCAATAAAAAGTTGATTGGTGCTTCATTATTTTTTATAACTAAACTTTGATCACTACAATATGCAATTTTAATTCATTCTAACGTAAATTTAAATAGTCTCTTTATAATTACTACAAATTTCAAACAATTTTAAAACATTGGTTATATTTAATCTGTTTAACAATATTTTAACAATATTTTTGCATAATATGATAAAGTTCAGCTACAGTTCAATTATTGAATGAGTTAATTCGTCTCGAAGGCCCAATAAACCAAACATAAAGCTCGTAATTAAGTAACTGTACTTCCCCGAAAGCGTTTACGAACTCGCGAGTAACTAATTGGCCATTCGTTCCATATAATTTGATAAATGCGCCAATTTTTCATCTCCTCTCTCCTCTGAAAAAGTGAAAAAAAGACTAAACTCCACGTCGATATATCACCCCCGAGATATTTCTAAAAAAAAAAGAAAAGGTGAAGCAAATTAAACGACTTGTTG